>PVKM010007573.1:0-35503 GCA_004027735.1 Carollia perspicillata | reverse complement strand
AGAAAGTCTCCCTGCCCCCTTCAGTGTAAAATGCTTTGGAGAATCTCCCAGTGATCACATGGCAGTTATCAAGTCTCAGGCTCACACAGTAAACCGGGCATGGGGCTGGGTGCCTGACCCTGTCATATGGACAAGCCATGTTATGCAGCTCCTCAGGGTGCGAGCAACAGAATCTGGGTGTTTGGTCTGGCTCCACACTTTCGCACTGTGGCCCACTTATCTCCCTTCTCTGAGCCTCAGTCGTGCTATCTAACATGGGGACAGCAATTGCTACCTTAACAGGGTTAATCCCATGAGGATTATTTTGGGTGACATGAGTGGCCTAGCCAGCAATTTTCAGCCAGTGTGCTGCAAGAATTTTTTAAAACATGCCATACCTGATTATTTAGTCAGGGGTACTGACCACCTCCCCCTTAGATTGTCAAATAAAAAATGACAACAGCCAATACAACAATAGCTATCCAATGTGAATGAATCAAAATTATACCTATTTTTTGTCAGACCAGCAAAAAATATATTTTTCGGTGTGCCACAGAATGTTAATAATTAGTTGCTGTGTGCCATGAGATGAAAAAGGTTAAAAATCGCTGGCCTAGCCTATTGCTTGAGTCCATGTGGATCTCCACATTAGACTAGATAGAGTCTGACAGTGTTACCTGCAAGTTCTTCCTTGGAGCTAGCCTAAATCATACTGCTGTAGTTCCAGGGTGCTCCATTCAGCCAGCTGGAAGGAAGAGTCACAATTTTTTGATAGCTAGTGACAGGAGCCCCAGAATGGCTTAAACACGCAATCACAGCAGGAGAAAATAATTTATGAATCTAAGAAGTCGAACAGCAGATGGTCTCAGGCCAAGCTGTGCCTAGGAAGAGATCAACAGGAAGCATCTCTCCAGGCGTCTTGGCTTTGCTGACTTCCCTTGCTGCTGGCGTCATTGTCAGCCGGGATCTTGGTTTATGAAATCAAGACGGCCACAAACCGCCACATGCTGACAGCATGTCCCCTCTGTGTCCCAACCAAAATAGAGCTTCTGCTGCCCCAAGGTTCCAACACTAAGGGCTGACACTCGGGGTCTGATTGGTCACTTGCCTAGCCCTGAGCCAATCCCTGTGGCCAGGGAGGATGAAATATGTTGATTGGCCAGATCAAGGTCATGTGACCACTCTCTCCAAGGAAACCTACTGGATACCCTCCTGGTTCTGGGTGGGACATACCGTGAAGGCTGAGGTAGTGGGGTGAGAGTGCAGCTGCTGCATTCCTCTGGGCTTAATTTCCTGGGATGTACCTGCTCATATCTTCTTCCCACACCGTGTTGTCTTGTTTACAAAACAATCTGTGGCTGCGCCTCTTCCCTTCCCAAGCCCTGTTTCTCCCAGACCAAAAAGAGTGAGACCTCCTATTTGAAGGCATGATCTAGTGTCCATTTCCAGCATCAAGGCCTGCTTCTTGCGCCGCATTTATTCAGTCCACAAATGTCCACCGAGCACTGACTGTTCTTCTGAGAGTGGCCATCACCCAGGAATCTTGGAAAGAAAATGAGTTTCAGCTGAGCAAGCATCTGGCGGTAGCTTCCAGTCCCACTCCGCCGTTCACTGTGTGGCCCCGAAGGAATTACCTCCCCTCTCTGGGCTTCTGCTTTCACAACTGCAAAATGAGGCACTGGAGAAAATGAGGTCCTGGAACCCCCTCAGCTCTGGCGTCCTGTGGTTGGGTTTTAGAACCTGTGTCTCCAGCTGGGATCCTCCCAGGGCAGAGGAGGATCTGGGGTTTTCTCTGTGTGTGAGAACCCTGGCTCTAGGTTCCTATGAGGTTGCCTGATATTACTGCTGCCACAGAACATCTCTTTCCAGATGTTTGTGAATCCCAAGCCCTCCCACCACTGAAAGTCAAGTTTAGGACTCTGAAGGGGAAGTAGAAGGGAGAAGGGTGTGATTTAGAGGTTCCATGAAGCCTCTTCCTCTCCCTCCCCTCCTCCTCTCTTGCCCACCCCCTTTTCTCTGATGCAGCTGAGATTGGTCCGGGCTCCCCGGGGAGAATAGAGACCCCTCTTGTGTTGGTAGAGGAGGGAAGGATTCCTCTCTAAGGTATGCTGAATGTGTGGGTCCAGGGAGCAGGGGCCTTCCTTTTTCTTCTGGTTGAGACTAGCTTTTCCTCCAGTCTATTTGAACATATGAGGATATGATTTAATTGCCCTGGTCATTCTGTCATCATTTGTCAGTTCACTCAACTGCTCATCCTCGTATTAATCCATTTGCTCCCCCTTTACTTAGCTCAAGATTTTTTGTCTGTTTTTTTAGCAAGAGGAGATATTTACTGTGGGAACAGGAAAAAAAATAACAAGGACAGACACTAGAACATCTGAACTTCTCAAAAGACTAGAGCCAGCATCTGGTAAGACCTGAGAAGCCAAGGCTGCTACGTTTCCTCCCCCAGCCCGGGGCCACAGGGTCACTCATCTCTGCTTCTGTCTGCACATCACTAAGTCCTCCTATCTTTAAAACCCATTGGTTTCTCTTTATTTACGCTGCTATGAGAGTGATTACATGAGACCGTGGAGGTAGAAAGCTTGATACATGCATTCTGTACCTTTAGCAAGTTTAGGTGAAGTGGGCCTTGGGAGAAAACGTGGTGATTTATAAAGATTTTGAAGTTATTGCTAATATTTTGTGAATTGACTTTGGAGTAGTTGAACAGATCTCCCACTTTGACAGACTTCTGCTGAGATCTTCTGCTCATGACCTTCAAGTCTTCCAGTGTCCCACCAGTCCAAAAGAACCTATGCACCCCAATGTTCATAGCAGCACAATTTACAATAGCCAAGTGCTGGAAGCAACCTAGGTGCCCATCAGTAAATGAATGGATCCAAAAACTATGGTACATGTACACAATGGAATTCTATGCAGCAGAAAGAAAGAAGGAGCTCCTACCCTTCACAACAGCACGGATGGAACTGGAGAGCATTATGCTAAGTGAAAGACAAATACCACATGATCTCACCTATAAGTGTAACCTAATCAACAAAACAAACAAGCAAGCGAAGTATGACCAGAGACATTGAAATAAAGAACAAACTGACAGTAATCCGAGGAAAGAGGGGAAGGGGATAACAGGGGAAAGAAGGGAGAGGGACATCAAGGAGCATGAAAAAAGGCCCCATGGACAAAGCCCAAGGGGGTAGGATTGAGGGTGGGGCAGGGGCAGGTGATGGCAGGAAAATGGAGACAACTGTACTTGAACAACAATAAAAAATAAAAAAATTAAACAAAAAAATCTTGCGGTGTTTCAGTGACATTTCCAAGGTCTTAAGAGCAGACCACTTGTTACCCAAAGACTCATATCACAAAGGAGAAGCAACATGACTGACAAATACATATCTCTAATACAGTATATCTAAGATCAAAAGGTATCTTACAAAGATGTTTATAGATGGACAGAGGGAGGAGGAAGAGATGGAAGTGGACACCGACCGGTGCTGGACACAATTTTACATGTCTGCATGTGACCCGAAGAACACCTTCCTGTCAGTGGATCACCTTATATTTGGTACTTGTAATGGATGTTCATTATATTCCAAATGAGATCAAAGAAAAGCAAGTAAGTATTCCCTAGAGAAATTCTCTAAGGTTAAAAAACATGTTCTGAAAAAGTTTAGCTAGAAAGGAACCTTGGTGAAGCAGAGGGCCACGCACTGCCCTCTGGTGGCCAAATGGGAATGGCATGAATGCTGTAGGACTCATGGTTGTCTGCAATAGAAGCTGACACCAAACTGAGACATATTCCCAGGTTTCTTGCAGTTAGACCAAAATTAATTCCATCAGATTTACTATTCAGGGGGTGAATTTCAGTGAACTCATTATCTTGGCATTTCTCACCATGAAAAAAATCACACCTCAGGGAGTATTTACTGAGCACCTGAATCGGGCCCTGGGTTCCAGGACAGAAAATAGGAAAACTGGGAGTAACTTGTCTACATCACAGCTCTGTGTATCTGGAATTTTAAAAAATTAAATAAAACTAAAACTAAAAGGATATTTCGATCCCTTAAATAAAACATAAAACAAAGGATATTTCTGATACCCTTCTGGTTATATGAATAAAACATTTTGAAAAATTAGAAAGTTATAACAACGTATCTATATAATTTCATCTGAATTTACACAGAGTATTTTTTAATGGGATCACTCTATATCCCTGATCACTTTTCACTTAATGGAAGCAATACCCCCTCCCTTTAAATTTTTAGAAAATGTGATTTTCATTGCTGGGTAATACTCCTTCTAATATCCGGTACATAAATGACCCGTTTCTGTCGCCGTTGCTTCCTTCTCCCTCCAGCAGCCGTATCCTGTCTCTCTTCGAAGGCAGAGTTCACCTGCAGCCATCTCCAGGCAGCTTCCAAGTCTGGAACTACTCACTGAACTTCCAGGGCACTTTCACTTCCTTGGTTTCTCCTGGGATGGCGGGCACTTTGTACCACATCCTACCTCCTTCTTTAGATGTGAAGCTTCTCCAGGCCAAGATGCTTTTCAACCAAATCTCAGTCCAGACCTTGGCATATAGCACTTGGCGTATAGCAAATACTCAAGAGAGTGTTGAAAAACCCTATAAGTTTGCATGAGTTACTCACTGCTACAAAGAAATTTAGCTGTCCATCAAAATCCATTCTCCCGTCTTAGGGCTGGGCTGCATCTCCCAGTCCCCCTGTGACCCTGTGACCATGTCTTCAGCAGTGGAAGAGGAAACAAAACTGACATGCACATTGCTGGCCTGGCCCATGAAGCGCTGCCCCCACATGCACTTCTCCACGCTCTCCCCATGTCTGCTGACGGATGTAGGTGAGGACCAGGTCCTGGGGACAGAGAGGCACACGACGAAGAACTCTGGGCTCCCGAATGAGTGCCGTCTCTCCAGCCTACACATCCGCTCAGCACCACTGCTACCTGGAATAATTTACAGTAATATGCTGTTCAAGTGGTAAGAATTATTTGTTAATTCAGCATAACCTAATATACCCCCAAAATTTAATTACAGAAATCACTTAAATAGGCATCAATCTAGTACACATAAAGTAATAAAATTTAATTTGCCATTGCTAGTTTTACCCTTCATTGTAACCCTGCCATTCTAACCTAATCATTTTACCTCAGAAACTTGATCACTCAAAATATTTTTATTCTGGATGTGAAAACATTGAAATCAGAATTGTAACATTATTTTCAAATGTTTGTGGGAAAGTATTTTCCCAAGAAAACTTCAATAAGACACTTCAATACTCTGATCCTACTTGGAAATACAGCACGGTATACTAATTGTAGTTATTCCATGTTTACTTTTACTTTATTAAAAGTGTTTTAATTGGGATCAATTTTGTCTTACATATACATGACAGGATTTCATGTCTATATCGTAATTTACTGACAGTTAATACTGCCTTTATAAGATTTCTTTTTTATTTTTAATTAAATCATTTTATTTGAATTTTTTAGAGATAGAGAAACATCAATTTGTTGTTCCACTTACTTATGCATTCATGTGTTGATTCTTGTATGTGTCCTGACCAAGAATCGAACCTGCAACCTTAGCATATCAGGACGACGTTCTAACAAATTGAGCTACTTGGCCAGGGCCAAGATTTCCTTGGTGATCATTATTGTACCTAGTCTACTCAGCTGAATCAAAGTATATATATCAAAATTTTCCAAAGTTTTCTTCTTCCACTAATTTTGGAATATCAATGGTACCTTATGTCACGTCCAATTTTAGTTGGTGTGAGTTATTTTTGCTGATAATATTCACCATGAGGGTCCAAGTGTCCTTAAGTTCAAAATGCTGGTGTCCAATCAGTCTAATTCTTTCATCGACAGAGATTCAGTTTTGCCCCGGCTTTTGGAACCTGCTGCCTGCCTGAAAGGCTCCACCACCTCCTCTTACGCCCACCTCCTTAGGGGACATACAGGGATTTCTCAGAGCTACTGAAAATGTGCAGGCAGATGAAAGCTACAGAGTGGTTCCGCTCATTCTGTTTAGGAATTAAAAGCCACCGTCCTGCTTAAATATCCTGGTCTGGACCCAAACTTCCGATATCTCTGGGAATGAGGAAACACATCAAGGAAACAGAGTATATGGCAGGTAGATGAACGCCCAATTCACCCAAAAATCCGTCCGTCCCTCATCTCTGTTTGGTGTTTAATGTAGAGAAAGAGTCCTGGTCATCACCACGTGGTTCTCGTTCTCCGTTTTTCCCTAGGACCATGAGACCCAGTTTTATTTGCTCACCAGACTGAAGGCTCTAATTCCTAACCTCTCTTACAGCTAAGAGTGATCAAATGAACTTCTAGCTAATTAGATGTGAGCAGAAGGACTGTACAGTGTTCTGGGGAGGCTGCTTAGATGGAGCGGACAGCTGTGTGGGCCCTTGAGACCTACACCTTTCCTCCTTCCTGCCCTGGAAATGCTCCATCAGCCACCTCGTGCCGAGACACCAAGACACAGCCTTGAGAATGGACATCGGCCAGGAAGTGCTGGGGCAGAGAGACAGGTGGTGGCCCACTGTCATGGTGGGCAACCAAAGGTCGGCATGGACTGCCCACATCCATAGTTCTTTCACACGACAAATGAAATCTCCCTCTCGTCTGTATTATCCTGAGTTTTCTGTTCTGTCTAGGGAAATCCAACCTTAAGGGAAATACTAGCTTCACCCTGAATCACTGGGTGAACCTGGATGAGTCACTTCCCATCTCTGGGAAACACTTTCATACCTACTGCGGCAGACGCAGGGGTGACGTTGCCCATATAATAATGAAGAGCATGGTCCTTTCACCGGGTCCACATCTATGTCATCTTCTAGTAGGGGCGGAGCCTCAGTTTCTCCTTGGGGAACTACCGCTCCTCCCTCAGTCCACAGTGTTAAATGAAGCTGAAACGCTTTCCTGGCTTCTGGCTCAGGGCAGAGGCCCGCAGAGCCACTGTGAGGGAGGCCAGAGGGTGGTCCTGGCACCCACCGCCACACCCCACCCGCGGAGCTGTGCGCCTAGGCTGAATTCAGGTTGGGTGCAGGCAAGAGCTGATGGAAGCCCTTAGTGCCCAACACCCAGGGTCTATACTGATGACCTCTGACCTCGTGTCAAATAAAAGTTTGTCTTGTATAGACTCCTGCTTCTGGGCTTTTATTTACTCCACATTCATTCATTCACTCATTCATTTATTCGCTCAGCAACTATTCCCTGGTCTTTTCAGTGTCCACACACTCTCATGGGGCAGGCTGCAGTCTGGGAAGTCCTCCTTGGGGTGGGTTGGCGGGGATTCTGTAAGGAATGGAAGTTCTCTGTCTTTGGCAGCTGAATGGAGTGGCAGTTATGTTCGTGACCACTTATCTTCTTGCTGCTCCAGAGTCAGCTTCAGAGCCAGCTATAAAACCAGCTCCAGCCCTGGCTGGTGTGGCTCAGTTGGGTGGAACATCATCCAATAAACCAAAAGGCCACAAGTTTGATTCCTGGTCAGGGCACATGCCTATGGTTCGGTCCCAGTCTGGGCGCATACAGGAGGCAATTGATCAACTTTTCTCTCTCACATTGATGTTTCTCTCCCTCTTTCTCACCCTCTCTTCCCCTTTTCCTAAAAATCAATAAGCATGTCCTCTGGTGAGGATTGAAAAGAAAAAATATAGAGTTTGCCAGTCCTAACACCAGCTCCACCACCAGCTCCACAGATAGCAGGAGCTCTAGCCCTAGCCCTAGCACCAGCTCCTGCACCAGCTCTGGAGTTAGAGCCATTTCTGCATCAGCACCAATGGTAGAGTCAACTCCAGCACCAGCCCCTGTAAGAGTTCCAGAGCTCGGTCCAGGTCTGACTCCAGTCCTACTTCTAGAGTTAGAGCCAATGCCATTTCCAGAGCTAGAGCCAGCTCCAGCACCAACTCCAGAATCACAACCAGTAATAACACCACTCTAGCAAAAGCTCCTAGCTACCTCTACCTCCAGCAGCAGCTCTACAGAAACTCCAGAGATAAGGGAATCCTATCATCGACTCACATGTCAACTCTAGCATCAGCAGAAACACCAGCTCTAGCCCTGGCTGGTGTTGCTCAGTGGACTGAGCGCCAGCCTGTGAACTGAAGGATCGCCACTTAGATTCGGAGGTCGGGTCACACGCCTCGGTTGTAAGCCAGGTCCTCAGTTGGGAATATGCGAGAGGCAACCTATCCGTGTTTCTCTCACACATCAATGTTTCTCTCCATATTTTTTCCTCCTTTCCCTTCTCTCTAAAAAATAAATGAATAAAATCTTCGAAAAAAAAAACAGCTCTAGCCCTGGCTGGTGTAGCTCAGTGGATTGGGTGAGGGCCTGCGAACCAAACAACCGAGGTTCAATTCCCAGTTGGGGCACATGCCTGGGTTGCAGGCCAATTCCCAGCAGGGGACGCATGAGAGGCAACCGTACATTGGCGTTTCTCTCCCTCTCTCCTTCCCTTCCCCTCTAAAGATAAGTAAATAAAATCTTTTTTAAAAAATTTAAAAACCCAGCTCTAGAGGTAATATTAGCTCCCACACCAATTTCAGAGTCACGGATAATGACGCGCCCAGTCTAGAGCCTAATCCAGTACCAACTCTGGCAGCTTCAGGGGTATCCCATCTCTAGTGCTAATGCCAAAGCCAGAACGAGCCCCTAGCACCACCTCCTGAGCTACAGTGAGCTCTAGCACCAGCTTGACTATAACTCCTGTACCAGAATGAGAGCCAGGATAGAACTAGAGCCCTCTCTGGAACCGGTTCTGACACTATCTCCCAAGACACACTCAGACTCAGCTCTGGCACATACTCCAAGCTAAAGGAGTGTCATGGGTAGAACAAGATCAAAGTACACCAGCAGCTCTTGCATCAACACCAGCTGGTAACTCCTATACCAGCACAGCGATCGTTCCAATGCCATGTCCAGAGTCTGAGCCACCCCCTGAGGAAGAGCCAGCTCCATCACCATCTCTGACATCATCTCCAGGGATCACTGCTGCTCCATAACCACCTTCTATCCCACCTCTGTTGCCAGCTCTAAAGCTAGAACTGGCTCCAAATCAATCCCACATTAAAGGCAGCACCAGTTTTAGAGGAACAGCCAGAGCCAGCAACAGATTCCCCTTTTAAACTATTTTAAGTTGTGCACGTTAGGGCATCGGCTACATTCACCATGCTGTGCAGCATCACCACGGCACAGCTCCAGGACACGTTCACTACTCCAGGTGCAATCTCCTGCTGAGGGAGTAGCTGCTCCCCAGTCCCCGCTCCTCTCAGCTCCTAATTTGCTCCATCTTTATTCTAAGACAGAGAGACAAACACTGTATGATCTCACTTATATGTGGAATCTAAAACATGGAACTCATAGAAAAGTAGAATAGTGATTGCCAGGGGTAAGGGGTGAGAGAGAGAGGTTGGTTAAAGTGTACGAGCTTCCATGTGTAAGAGGAATGAGCCCTGGGGATTTAACATACAGCGTGATCACTGCGGTTAACAAGACCGTATTATATACTTGGAAGTTGCTATGGGAGAGGAACGTCAATGTTCTCGTGATCGTGACAAAAACAAAGTGGTAACTAGGTGAGGTGAGAGATGTGTGAACTAATCTTACTGTGGTAAACATTTCACAGTGTATACATATATCAAATCATTACATTGTACACCTTAAACTTACACAATAGATATGTCACAATTATATCAACAAAGCTGGGCATAAGTAAATAAATGTCACCAGTTGCCATTTAAAAAAAGGCCCTGGACAGTGTGGTTCAGTTGGATAGAGCATCATCCCATAGCCGAAAGGTTGTGGGTTCGATTCCTAGTCAGGGCACATGCCCAGGTTTTGGTTTCCACCTCCAGTCTGAGCACATACAAATCAGTATTGGGTGCCTGCAAATCCCCAGTCTGGGTGCACATGGGATGCAAGCAATTTGTTTCTCTCTCACATCAATGTTTCTCTCCCTTCCTCTCTCTCTAAAAACAATTTTTAAAAAACCCACAAATGCAGATGTTTATAGCAGCCTTATTCATAATTGTCAAAACTTGGAAGTAACTTTAGTAGGTGAATGAATACATACACTGTGGTTCATCCCAGGTAATGGAATATTATTCAGTGCTAAAAGCAAGTGCACGATCTAGCCATGAAAAGACATGGAGGAGTCTTAAATGCATATTACCAAATGAAAGAAGCCAATCTGAAAAGGCTATATATTATATGATTCCAACTATATGATTCTCTGAAAAAGGCAACACTACTGGAGATAATAAAAAGAGTGATCGTTATCAGGGGCTGGGGAAGAGGGATGAACAGGCAAAACAGAGGATTTTTAGGCAATTTGCTCTGTACAATACTATAATGATGGATACATTCATTATATATTTGCCTAAACGCATAGGATGTACGGCATCAAGAGTGAACCCTAAAGTCGGGGGAGGTGGAAGAGGGTAAAGGGGGATGAATGATAATAGAAGGAGGCTTGACTTTGGATAGGGAACACACATACAATATACAGATGATGTGTTATAGAATTGTACTCTTGAAGCCTATATAATTTTATTAGCCAATGCCACCCCAATAAATTCAATTTAAAAAAAAATTTTAAGGAGTAAACCTGCCCTGGCTGGTGTAGCTCAGTGGACTGAGCACGGGCCTGCGAACCAAAGCATCGCCAGTTCAATTCCCAGTCAGGGCAGATGCCTGGGTTTCGGCCATGTCCCCAGTAGGGGGTGCACTAGAGGCAACTACACATTTATGTTTCACTCCCCCTCTTTCTCCCTCCCTTCCCTTTTGTCTAAAAAATAAATAAATAAAATCTTCATTAAAAAAAGAGTGAGCCTTAAGGTGAACTGAACTTTGGGTAATTATGACACGTCAGTGCAGGTTGATCAATTGTAACAGCATACCACTCTGGTGGGGGATGTTGATAATACAGGAGGCGATAGTGATATTATACAAAATAGCTGTACTTTTCTCTCAGTTTTGCTTGGACCTAAAAATGCTCTAGTAAAATAAGGGGGGGTTAATTTTTTCCAGTTTTATTGAGATATAATTGACATACATCACTGTGCAAGTTTGAGGTGTACAGCACAGTGGTTTAACTTAGATTGTGAAATGATTACCACGCGTGTTTAGCCTCCATCATCTCATATAGAAACAATTAAAAAAAGGCAAAAATGAAAATAAAATTTCCTTCTCATGAGAATTCAGAACTCACTGTTTTGATAAGTTTCTTTTTTGTGTATATTACTTTTTTGTTTATTTTAATTAAATTTTATTGATCATGCTATTACAGTTGTCCCATTCCACCCAGCATCCCCACTCCCTCAGGCAACCCTCACACCACTGTTCATGTCCAGGGGTCATGCATGTAAGTTCCCGGGCTCTTCTATTTCCTGTACGGTACCTAACATCCCCCTAGCTATTCTGTAACTATCTATTTGTAGTTCTTAATCCTCTCATCTCTTTGCCTTTCCTCACATGCCCCTCCCGTATGGCACTCATCAAAACTCTCTCTGTATCCATGATTCTGTCTCTGTCCTTCTTATTTGCTTACTTTGTTTTTAAGATTCATTGTTGATAGATATGTATGTATTGCCATTTTATTGTTTATAGTTTTGATCTTCCTCTTTTTCCTAAATAAGTCCCTTTAACATTTCATACAGTAATGGTTTGGTGATGAACTCCTTTAGTTTTTTCTTGTCCGGGAAGTTCTTTATCTGCCCTCCAATTCTAAATGATAGCTTTGCAGGGTTAAGCAATATTGCCTCTAAGTTCCTCCTTTTTGTGACTGAGTATTTCTTGCCAATCTCTTCTAGCCTGCAAAGTTTGTTTTGAGAAATCAGCCGACATTTTTATGGGAACTCACATGTAGGTAAGTAACTGATTTTCTCCTGCTGCTTTTAAGGTTAACGCTTGGCATTTTAATTATGATGTGAGTTGGAGTGGGCCTCTGTGCATCCATCTTGTTTGGGACTCTCTGTGCTTCCTGGATTTTGCATGTCTATTTCTGTCACCAAATTAGGGAAGTTTTATTTCATTATTTTTTCAAATGATTTTCAATTTCTTGCTCTCCCTCTTCTCCTTCTGGCGCAGCTGTGATGAGAATGTTGGAATGCGTGAGGTCGTCCCACAGGCTGCCTACATTATCCTCGTTCTTTTGGATCCTTTTTTCTTCTGGTTGTTCTGCACAGTTGTTTTTATGCTTCCTTATGTTCCAGATCGCTGATTTGAGTCTTTGCTTCATTCACTCTACTGTCGTTTCCCTGTAAATTGTTCTTTATTTCAGTTAGTGAATCCTTTGTTTCCGACTTTTTTATGCTGTTGAGGTCCACACTAAGTTCCTTGAGCATCGTCATAACCAATGTTTTGAACTCTGCATCTAATAGATTACTTATCTCTGTTTTGTTTAGTTTGTTTTCTGGAGTTTTTATATGTTTTTTTCTTCATTTTGAGTCATGTTTCTTTGTCTCCTCATTTGGCAGCCTCCCTGTATTTGTTTCTATGTAGTAGGTAGATCTGTTGGTAGTGTGGCCTAATGTAGTAGGTAATCTGTAGAGTCCAGCGGCACAGCCTCCCCTGTCATCCAAGCTGGGTATTCCAGGTGTGCCCTTCATGTAGGTTGAGTATGCCCTCCTCTTATAGTTGAGACTTAATTGCTATTGGCAGGTCAGTGGAAGGGATTTTCCCAGGCTAGCCAGCTGCAAGGACTGACTGTGACCACTGATCACCAACTTCTGCCCTCTGTGGAGAAATCAGCTGTGCAGGGGCAAGGTGGTAGTGCTCCAACATGGTCTGTAGCTACCCACTTGGCTTGCAGGCTCTGGGGTTTCCCAGGTGGTGCAGGCCAAGTTCAGTCCCCACCTGTATTTTACACAGGGCCACCCTGCCTGAGTTATAAAGCAATCTGAGATGGTTGCTCTTTGTGCTGGGCTTGTAGATTCCCAGGCAAAGCCAAACTGTGAATCTAGGCTGGCTAGTGCTAGTGCCATGCCTGGGGCCACTTAGCAACAAGTATAGGGGCTGGAGGCCGGCTTTTGCTTGTTTGAGAAAATTTAGGAAGTTATGTAGCATGAGCCAAGATCAGCCCATATGGGCCTTGGGTAGGCCCATAAATTGGGTGGAATGAAGTCTCAAGGGATCTCCAGGGCAGGGCAAACAGTGTTAGCCAGGTTGATGGAGTCTCAAATATGACACCTGCCTACCGCCCCTGTGGCTCTATAGGAGGAGGGTTCAGAGAAGGGAAAATGGCCTGTCTGGGAGAAAACTGTGCCCCAGCTCTCACCTTGATGCCAGACCCTTCACTTCCTCCCTGTATGTCCACTGGTGTCTTTAAAGCTGCTACCCAGGTGCTGGAGGTCAGAGGGAGTGAGTCTCAGTAGGTGAGTCTGTGTGGGGGTTCTTTAATAGAAACTGCTTGGAACTCCAGAAATTTCTTCCACCAACTGAGTCCCTGCTGGGTTTTGCAGCCAGAAGTTATGGGGACTTATCTGCCTGGCACTGGAACCCTGTGCTGGAGGGCCTGTTGTAGGGCTGGGACTCCTTGCTCCCCAGATAGCCTTCCCAAATTTCTATCCACCACATGTGGGTATGGAACCAGCCCTTTCTGTAGCTGTGCCCCTCCTATAAGTCTGGATGGATATGGTTTCTTTAATTCCATAGTTGTCAGACCTCCATTCAATTCAATTTCTGACAGTTCTGAGTGATCCTTGTTCTACAATTTAGTTGTAATTTTAATGTGGTTGTGCAAGGAGGTGAGCTGTGTTTACCTATGCTGCCACCTTGACCAGATATCTTGGTAAGTTTCGTATACGTCATACAGCAATGCTAACAACAGTCATCACACTATTAGATTCCCAGTACTTATTTACCTTGTAACTGGAAGTTTGCACCTTTTGTCTGTCTTTCTCCAATTCCTCCAACCCCCATCATTTCCAAGGATATTTTTTAAGTTGGCCTGCTGAAAATCATATTTTCAAAGTCTGAGAAAAGTGTCCTCTAATTTGGAACTCCCTTGAAGATTAAAATGGAGAAAATAATTACAGAATGCAGAAATTTACATTGTTTCTCCAAAGTTTGTTTTTGTTTTTTTAAGAGAAAGAGAAACATTGGTTTGCTGTTCTACCCATTCATGCATTCACTTGGTTGACTCTTGCACATGGCCTGACAGGGGATGGAACCCACAGCCCTGGTGTATCCATACCATGCTCTAACCAATTAAGCTACCCAGCCAGGGCCCAAATTTTTTTGAAGAGGCAATATGGAGCCCAGACAAAGAACTGACTGCCACTAAGGTGTTCAGTGTTTGACAAAAACTCATACCACAAATAATAACAATAACTCATTTTTTAAATAAAACTGCTTCAGAAATCAAAATGTCATCAGAAAGGAAGTCAGTCCAATTAAATAGCATATTCTGGGTGTCCTATGTATGTGGAATCCAGCTGTGATTTCACAACTTCAAATTATCTGTACTTTAACACCATTCCCCCTGAGAGGGTAGGTTTCGTTTATACTGTGTAATGGGACAGAAATAAATGTCGTTAGTTTACTAAGTACAGGATATTATCTAAGTCCTATTGCATTTAAGTTATTTTTAAAGTTTTACATTTATGTATCTTAAAAATATGCCACCATAGAGCCTGGAAATCTAAATTTCCAACAAAAAGTTGAAAAAGTAGTTCAAATAGCTCTCACTGGCTGATGTGGCCCAGTGGGTTGAGAGTCTTCCAACAAACTGAAAGGCCGCTGGTTCCATTCCCAGTCAGGGCACAAGCCTGGGTTTGGGGCTAAGTTCCTAGTTGGGGGTGTGCAAGAGGTGGCCAACTGATGTTCTGATATTTCTCTCCCTCTCTTCCCCCTCCCTTCCCCTCTCTCTAAAATAAATAAATAAAATAGTTTTTAAAGTAGCTCTAATAAATTGCTGTTATCAGAGAACACAAAGAAACAAAAAGTTATACTTCTCCCATGTATTGTTTAATTAATCCTACTAAAATTACTAATTGTCACTGTTAAGTAGTTCTATTGTGGTTTTCTTCAAATAGCATTTATGTAACGGGAAATAGCACAAAATAACATAGTATTTCAAATAAACACAAATATTTCACATTTTTACGTTAAAGTTGAAACTTTTTGTGAGTGTAATTATCCATTACATGATGGTTCTTGTTCAGCGTGGCTGTGTCAGGTGCTAGTTCTCCAAACGGCCCGCCCCAGCCCTGTCCACGACAGAAGGACCTCCCAGCACCTGGTGACGAACTTGGGACTCACCCATCACAAGCCCCGCCCCCACAAGTCCGGAATCTTCAACACCTCGAGGACCTGTGCCCAGAATGCCGGCACTTCCGTGACGGGCTCGCCCCCATAATGTAAAGGCTTCGCCACTGACTACGGAGACAGGCCGATGCCCGTACAGTCACAGAGATGGGCCGGCGGCTTCCAGTTCAGGTTGTCGTGTAGGCGCCCAGCCCGCGTGGCCTCGTCTTTTCCGGTCTCAATCCGGCGTGGCAGGGCCGCTGTCGGCCCCAGCCCTTTCGGATCCTCTCTATCATGGCGGCTCCCTGTCACCCCTTCCGACCAAGCCTATCATGGCGGCACCCTGATTAATCATTTCTGGACCCAGCTTCTCATGCTGCACCGGCTCTTCCTACTCTAAGCTGCCATGGCGGCTCCCGGGGGTCACCGGAAGTAAAACTTTGAATGTGAGGCGGAGCCTCTGCCCGGAAGCAAGCGCGTCTCTGGGAAAGATGGCGGCGACGGTGGGCAATGCGCTTCCTTGCGGGGCACGGTCTTGTGGTTCTCGGCCCGGCGGGCAGCCCAAACCCGTGCCGCAGCCACGCACGCTCCTTGCGGCCGGGCCGGCGCTTATAGCGAACGGCGACGAGCTGGTCGCCGCCGTGTGGCCATACCGGCGACTGGCGCTGTTGCGGCGCCTCACGGTGCTGCCGTTCGCCGGGCTACTCTACCCGGCCTGGCTGGGCGCCGCGGCCGCAGGCTGCTGGGGCTGGGACAGCAGCTGGGCGCAGATCCCCGAGGCCGCGCTGCTAGTGCTTGCCACTATCTGCCTCGCGCACGCGCTCACCGTCCTCTCAGGGCATTGGTCCGTGCACGCTCACTGCGCGCTCACCTGCACCCCGGTAAGTGCGCGGGCAGGAGCCCGACCCCCACAGGGTCAGGTCTCTGGGCGGGTCCCAGCCACGGCATTTTTGTCGATCCCCAGCTTGGCCCCGGCCTCCCATCATCTGGGCGTAGGTCCCCAGCGGCTCCCTATACCCTTTAGCGCTGGCATAATTTTGGTCCCACTGTTGACTTTCTGTGCAGCCCTGGCACAGGTTACGTCCTTTCTTGGAATTCCTCCCGGTGCTGTCATTCAGATTTCATAAGGTAATATTTTTAAAAAGCTTAGCGCGGAACCCAACACGTGTCGCTGTTTGATAGCTCCCATCCTAGCGAACTCGATTGTTTCTGCTGGAAACAGTCACATCTTCCTTGTCGTATGCCTCCCACCTTGATTGTCAACGCGTGAGGCTAGACCTGCCAAGTGGGGTTTCCTGTCTGCGAAGCTTGGTTTGAAAGCTGAAAGTCCTGCTGTCCACTGCTCAGAGGCCTCGGGTATTGTGACCGGAACGAGCTTGAAATGCAGTTAATGGTAGCGTTTAAGAGAAGCAGGGAGCTATTTGTGAGCAAGCGACTTAACTGCTTGGGGTCTCTTTTTGTCTGTCTGCAAGATGAGGGTGGTGATGGCATGGACTGCTGTCAGAATGTGATCCTTAGTCCCAAGATGTGGAGGAGTGAGAGGTGCCCTGGGGTCAGTAGTTGATATCCAGGACTGTGCCCACCACTCTCTAGGCCTGCCCCTGGCAGGTTTGGAGCCATGGGTGGGCAGGTCAGCCTCGGGCCAGCCTCCCCTCTGATCCCAGGTGGGCGTCTGCTGAAAGAAGAGGGAAAGGAAACAACCCCAGGGGCTGTGGAAAGAGGCAGGAGCCGCCATCTTTGACTTCTAAATTGAACTGAATCCTCTTTCCCTTCTGAGTGTAACCCCTGCCCCCTTACCAACAAGCCTTATTCCAGGGGAGGGGCTCAGACTTTGGGGCTTGGTAGATTCAAGTCAGTACAGTGAAAGACCCCAGCAAGGGACAGGAAAATGGAAGGAGGGTAGAGGGAATTTAATGCCCCATAAACTTCCAGCTGCCTTCTGGCCTGCATCTTAAAAGTGTGACTTAACTTCCTTTCCAGGAACGGAGAACAAGGAGGAGCTAAGTATCTGTGGGGTTAGGACAGATAGATCCGGGTTTGCATCCAAGGTCTCAGGCACCCAAGTTTCAGTTTCCTGAAACTTGGTTTCAGTTTCCCGGTCTGTAAAGTGAGAGCCGTAACCCCTACCTCAGGGTGCCATTGTGAGAAAAAACATGGCATCTGCACAGCTCTGGGTGTGGGGCCAGCCCCAGTAGCGCTTTGCATTTTTCTTCCATGGCGCTACCACAGAGTTTATATATGTGTGTTACTATTTTCTGCCTACTTCAATTGCCCACGGACCCTTCGAGAGGATCAGGGCCTTGCTTTTCCTGGTCATTGCTGTGACACCTCCCTCAGACCCATGCTGGCAGAACAGCAGTGGCAGGGGGGTGCTCACAACTGAAGGGGTGCTCATTGAGCTCCATTCAGTGCTTCCACATCTAGGTACTGAGGAAACAGCAGTGGACAGAGCGGACAAAACCCATCCATTGCCTTCACAGCGTTAGTGGTAGAGACTTGTGCTCAGCAGTCAGTGCTGAATTAAGAGAGAATAAGGACGAGGATAGGAATGTGGTGACAGAACTTCACATAGGGCATCCAGGTGTGGCCTCCTGAGGAGAAGGAGATGTTTAAGCAAAGGCCTGAAAGCCGAGTGACCACATGTCCCAGACAACAGCACAGGCCAAGTCCGTTAGCTGGGGCAAGGACTCGTCACTCCTCCTGGCTGGAGGACACAGCAGGAATAGTAACGGGGTCGGGGGAGGAAGCCGAGCATCAATAGACCAAGTGAGCTCTGACAGGGCTGGGTTCACAAAGATCAAGGGTTGCTCCTGGTGCTGGGCACTATTCCTACAGTGGGGGTTGAGAAGGGCTCAGCAGCATCGCTTTGCCTCTCACAGGAGTACGATCCCAGCAAAGCGACCTTCGTGAAGGTGGTCCCGACCCCCAACAATGGCTCCACTGAGCTCGTGGCCCTGCACCGAGATGAGGTAAGGACCACCTGCCAGGCTGCCCAGTGAGGGACTTGGGTGAGATTCCCAGGCACCGACACCCCAGGTCAGGAGCCTCTGCCACAGATAGGCCTTCTCCCACAGGGCGAGGATGGGCAGGAGGTGCTGTCCTTCGAATTCCAGAAGATCAAGTATTCCTACGATGCCCAGGAGAAGAAGCGCTTCCTCCCTGTGGCCTTTCCTGTGCAAAATTCATTCTCTTACTACCAAAGCTACAGGGGGTTCCAGGAAGATGCGGAGATCCGTGCAGCTGAGAAGAAGTTTGGGAGTAACAAGTGAGTCCTGACATCCCCATGCCCACTCTGCTGACAGGGCCGGGCCTCGGTCAGTGGGCACAGGCCTTGCACTGTCTCGGAGGCCAGTGACCCCTTTCCAACAAAATGTCTCAGGTGAAAGTGGCGTCTTTACGGCAATGTGCTCTAGTCTCCCCTGAATTTGCCTGCTGACAGGTATCTCATGGAGGGCTCTTGGCCAGAAGCCCTTCCTGAGGAGCCTGGCCCATGGCATACAAGAGTTGGCTCTGGGTCCTCATCTTGTTTTTGCAGTTCCCATCTTCATTTTAAATTCTTTCTTTGCCCTGCCCGGATAGTTCAGTTGGTTAGAGTGTCGATCCGATACACGAAGGTGCAGTTCGATCCCCGGTCAGGGCACATATATGAATCAACCAATGAATGCATTAATAAGTGGAACAAGTCAGTGTTTCTCTCCCCCCCTTTAAAATCAATAAATAAAAAAATAATAATTTTGAAGTTATTTCAGAAAAAATAATAAAAGATTGTTTTAAATGTCGGTGTATCCCAGCACTTAAAGAATGGTGATAAAAAAAGAAGTCAGTGAACGGGATAGCTCTTAATTGTATCAGACGGAATGGCAGGTGCTGTGTGTGCACTTTCTCCTTTAATCTTCACCACAGCTGCCGGCGGCGATGTGAGCCTGGGCGAGGGCACAGCTGGACTTCCGAGCCCCTGTCCTGGCCACCTATGACCTGCAGAACCTCTAGGGAATTCTTTCTGGACTTAATTGTTTATTACAACCATCAGTCTAATAGGAAGATACAGAAGAAATGTTTCCCGGTTCCTACCTCCTCCCCGCCCCTCCCATCGTCATGTCATCATGGCTCCATTTAAGGCGGGGCTCAGTTTATTGTTATCACAGTGGTGTTCCCCTCACACCCCCATCCAGGAGTCCGCTACACACAGTGCTGCAGACCATACCCCTAGCCCCCACTGCCACTTTTGTCACATTCCTGAAGCTTTTATTCAGGGAGTTTTGGAGAAATCCTGGCTCCAGACCTCCCCTCTTCAGAGTGAGGTAGGGCTCAGGCTTTGTATTTCAGGTGTCAGGACTCAGAGGCATCTGGCTGCCCGGCCTCCTCTGTGCAATTTCAGCCTCAGAGCTCCCCTCCCAGGCAAAGGTTGCTTCTCCACTTGCTTTGTCTCTTGACCAGATGATGGGTTCTCATTTCACCAGCCCCCACTAGGGTTGGGGGGTGTGGCTTCCTGAAGACCTTGTTGCCATTCAGAAGCTTCACCAGGATTCAGCAGAGCAGAGGGCTAGGGGCAGTTAGTGTGCCTTCCCCAGTGCAGGAGGGGAGCTGTGGCTGAATGGAGCATCCTATCACGAACCCTTCTCATGTCCTAAGGAGGCCCGCAGTGCCCCCAGGTGGAGGAGTGATGGTGGGGCCTCCAAGGTCTCCCAGCACAAATGGGGTCTGGTTTCTTGCAGGGCAGAGATGGTGGTGCCTGACTTTTCAGAGCTGTTCAAGGAGAGAGCCACAGCGCCTTTCTTTGTGTTCCAGGTAAAATAACAGCTCCAGCTCTTCTCCCCCTGCCCTATTGTTTAGGACTTTCATAGCCAGAGTGACGTGTGTCCAATTCCAAACCCAAAAATCTTCATCCTCGGGTCAGAGTCCTGAGGTGGGTAGAATGGCCCTCGGTGTACGTCCCGTTCTCAACAGGCATCCTCATTGTGTTCGGGCAGGTGTTCTGCGTGGGACTCTGGTGCCTGGATGAGTACTGGTACTACAGCGTCTTCACACTCTCCATGCTGGTGGCCTTCGAGGCCTCCCTGGTTCAGCAGCAGATGCGCAACATGTCTGAGATCCGGAAGATGGGCAATAAGCCCCACACGATCCAGGTGCGGCCAGCAGGGTCCCTGAGGTCTTGGTGGGCCCAGCACAGGTGCATTCCTGGAGCTGACCATACACTGCCCACCTCTCACAGGTCTACCGAAGCCGCAAGTGGAGGCCCATCGCCAGCGACGAGATTGTGCCCGGGGACATTGTCTCCATTGGTGAGGCCTAGGTCTGCACTTTGCTGGTGGCAGCTTAGCCTTGGCTTCTGCCTCACCCTCTGGCGGTACCCCACAGGTCGCTCACCACAGGATAACCTGGTGCCGTGTGACGTGCTCTTGCTTCGGGGCCGCTGCATCGTGGACGAGGCCATGCTCACAGGGGAGTCGGTGCCACAGATGAAGGTGCGGGAAAGGGGAGTCCTCAGTCCACTCAGGTGTCTTGCTGACCCATTCTTGGAGGGGCCACTGGCCAAGAGAGTGTTGGGGAGCTTCCCAGGCACACTTAGAGGAGAGAAGGAATCCTGGCCCAGGAGGCTGGAGGAGGCTGTGGGTGCAGCATCTAGACAGAGCTGCCAGGTCTCTGTGCCCTGAACGGATGGAAGCTGGGAAGCTGGGTTGTGAGGGGGAGAAGAGATGAGAGTCCTAGAGCATTGGGAGCGTCCAGGTATCCTGAGATAACAGACTGAGGTGGACTGCAAGAAATGGGGAGAGTGAGTTCTGGGAGTGGACAGGTTCAGGGTCACAGGAAGTCAACGCACATGCCAGTGGCGAGAAGACAGCATTAGGACCTCTGTCCCTGCTGAGATCCACTGAGCCAGGCAGCAAGCCCCGTGAGGAGTGAAAGGGCCCTTCTAGCCCCAGGCCCAGCTCTCCAGAGACCAGGAGGAAAAGGGGGACCAAGGTGGGACTGACTGTCAACTTCACTGTCCTCCCCAGGAGCCCATTGAAGACCTCAGCCCTGACCGGGTGCTGGACCTACAGGCCGACTCCCGGCTCCACGTCATCTTCGGGGGCACCAAGGTGGTGCAGCACATCCCCCCGCAGAAGGCCACCACGGGCCTGAAGCGTAGGTGCCTTGGGGGTTTCTGGGGGTGTCCTGGCCCCACCTCCTACCCCCTCCATGTCTGCTTGGCCATGAAGGAGTCTGGACAGACACAGTGATACCGGCTCCATTTGTTTCCACAGCGGTCGACAGTGGGTGTGTAGCTTTCGTCCTCAGGACTGGATTCAACACATCTCAGGTGCAGCATCTTACTTCGCTCTGGGGAAAGTGGCCTCCATGGCAAGTGGTGGACACTTGAGACTGTGGCCCTTTTAGACCCCAGAACATTTACCTGACAGGCTCACTCTGTCAGCAGGCACTGGGCCAGAGGCCGTGTGGAGGAGAACCCAAAACCAGGCCCACTTTCCCCAGCTGAGGGCCTGGTGGGGAATAGACAGCAGACCAGCTGTAACCATGTGTTTTGGGGTCATGAACAGAGTTGAGCCCGTGAACTCATTAAAGTAGCAAAAACACTGACGGCAGAGGTGATAGCCAGACCTCCTTCCAGAAACCTCTGCCCCCATGTCAGCCACTTACTTCTCCCACCCCCTGGCCTTGGCCACTGGTCTCCATAGCTCTTGGCTGAGTTGTAGCCACCCATGTGGTCCCTGGAGCATTTGTGTGGTGGATTGCAGGATTCCCTGGTGGATCCCCAGCTGAGGGCGATCTGCTCCTGATGCCCCCAGGTGGGGGAGGCCACCACCCCCCACCCCCCAGGAAAGGCCTCTGACTCCGTCCTTCCAGGGCAAGCTGCTGCGCACAATCCTTTTTGGGGTCAAGAGAGTTACTGCCAACAACCTGGAAACCTTCGTCTTCATCCTCTTTCTCCTTGTTTTTGCCATCGCGGCAGCCGCCTACGTGTGGATTGAAGGTGAGTGCCACGTTCCCCACCAGATTGCTGGGTCCCATGCCCATCACCCCAGGCAGACAGCCCCTGTCTCCGCAGGCACTAAGGATCCCAGCCGGAACCGCTACAAGCTGTTTCTGGAATGCACACTGATCCTCACGTCCGTCGTACCCCCCGAGCTGCCCATCGAGCTGTCTCTGGCTGTCAACACCTCCCTCATTGCCCTGGCCAAGCTCTGTGAGTGCCTGGGGCAGGGCTGGGGCACCAAGGGCTGGGGCCTGGCAGGACCCTGACTCTGGCTTCTCCTCCCAGATATGTACTGTACGGAGCCCTTCCGGATCCCCTTTGCTGGCAAAGTGGAGGTGTGCTGCTTTGACAAGACAGGGACCTTGACCAGCGACAGCCTGGTGGTGCGAGGCGTGGCTGGGCTCAGGTAAGCATGGAGGCCTAGGCCAGGAGGTGCCCAGCCAGCTCAAGGGCCTGACAGCTGCCCACCCACATCCCCAAAGTGAGGGCCTATCAGAGGCCCTACTGTAGGGGTCTGATCCAGGGGGCTGCCTGTGCAGTCTCAGTGAGTGACAGCTGCATGCGAGTCACCCTGAGCTTCGAGTGAGCAGCTGCATGACACCTAGGGGCATCCGTGAGAAAAGTAAAAGTGTCACGAGGACCAAATGACACCCTACTGCCCCTGAAGTGACTGGCACAGAATACAGGGGCCCATACCTCCTGGCTGGCAGTTCTGGGGTCCTTCCACCCTGTAACCAACTGTTACCCTTCCTTGCAGAGATGGAAAGGAGGTGACCCCTGTGTCCAACATCCCCGTGGAAACGCACCGGGCCCTGGCCTCATGTCACTCCCTGATGCAGCTGGACGATGGCACCTTGGTAGGTGACCCCCTGGAGAAGGCCATGCTGACCGCTGTGGACTGGACACTGACCAAAGGTGAGGGGTTGCGGTCTTGGGCCCAGCACAGACAGCTGTCACACCCCCGGGCCAGCAGGACTGACCCTTCAGAGACAGCTGTGGATCCAGTTCAGGCTGGCGGGTGGATGGAGGCACCTCTGACCTGGGACATGCCACACCTTTGGGTGACCCCTGGGTTGGAACCCACCCCACCCAAAGCTACAGGGCAGGGTCCTCCAAGCACTGGTCTCTCAGCTCTGACTCCCTGGAGCCAGGAGCCCATAGGCCCCGGGTCTGGGGATGGGGGTGGGAGGAAGGAGGGACAGGCGGGGGCCTGGCTGCCTCTTTGGAGCGAAGGCCCTCAGGACTCGTACTTATTTGTTTCCAGATGAGAAAGTATTCCCCCGAAGTATTAAAACTCAGGGGCTGAAAATTCACCAGCGCTTTCATTTTGCCAGTGCCCTAAAGCGAATGTCCGTGCTCGCCTCCTACGAGAAGCTGGGCTCCACGGACCTCTGCTACATCGCGGCTGTGAAGGGGGCCCCTGAAACCCTGCACGCCATGGTGAGCTGAGCCCGGGGTTCGGGGGCGGGGTCAATGCGAGGTGGTCGGTGACGTCCCCCTGCGTTCCCTGCAGTTCTCCCAGTGCCCGCCCAACTATCACCACATCCACACGGAGATTTCCCGGGAAGGAGCCCGAGTCCTGGCCCTGGGGTACAAAGAGCTGGGGCACCTCACCCACCAGCAGGTAAGGGCCCAGGCTCCCCACCCACTGGCCTCTCCCACCTCCATCACGGCCGCATCACCTTGTACCCTCTCAGCGTCCCTGTGAGCAGGCATGGTTTTGCCTTCCTCCTCCCTGATCTGTACCTTTGGAGATTGCAGGTGGCACTCAGTCCTCTGGCCCTTCCCCTCCTTGCTGCCCTGCCTCCATGGGACCCCATCCTGTCCCGGAGCCTAGAGCTCCCATCCCCACACCCAGGGGTCCTCACTCACCCTCAGGAAACATCAGAAGACATCTTGAATTACTGTCCAGTGTAGCTCTGCCCCTGCCCAGCCTGGCCACCTGGTTCCTGCACAGTTTGGGGACATCCCCAGTTGTCAGTCGTACTACCGCAATACCATCCGCTCTTCTCCAGCCTCCACTGCCAGCACTCCTTTACCTGCTTCCACCTTGACCTTCATCTAAGCCAACTGCACCCAATGGCCAAGAGATCCTTCCAGAACAAATGCCTGGTCGCATAACCACTCCTGCTTAGTGCCACCCCTGACCCTGCCTGCCCTATCCACTGCCTTCATCTGTCTCGTGACACTCAGCACTCTGATTCTGTGGTTTTATTTATTGCACACCTCCCCCAGGAGACAGGCTTCATGAGGGTGGGCATTTTTGGTTTTGGGATGAGCAGAGGGTGAGCGCACGCTGGGTGGTTAACAAAGCACAGTTACTGACGGAAGCTGAGACACAAGGCCCCTGTGATGACATGCTGTGTCCCCGCCAGGAAACAGAAGTACCACTGGTGGCAGGGACCACCCAGCCGTTGCCAGGCCGCTCAAGCTCTTCTCTGACCCCACCCAGCACACTGTTGGAGCCCAGGAAATGGGGAGGGACGGGTCACAATTGTGAGATCCCCCATGTTTGTCCACAGGCCCGAGAGGTCAAGCGGGAGGCCTTGGAGTGCAACCTCAAGTTTGTCGGCTTCATTGTGGTCTCCTGCCCGCTCAAGGCTGATTCTAAGGCTGTGATCCGGGAGATCCAGAATGCCTCCCACCGGGTATGGCTGCGGGACCCCTCCCCACCAGGTCCCTCAGGCAGGTGGGTGGTGGGTCTCGGCTCCTCCTTGCAGACAACAGGATGTGGAAGCAGTACCCAGACAGTTCACGTCTGTCTGTTCCAGTGTCTTTGGTCTCTTCACCCTGGTGGTTTGTGGTGTCTAGTTTGGGGCTCAGGATGCAGTTTAGAGTGTGGGAGATAAGTGGGCAGTCTCAGAGTGTCCCCACCCACCCCACACAACAACCTCCTGGGCACCCACCAATCCAAAAAGGTCCACACCAAAAGCTGACTCGCAGTCTGCACTGCCAGGAAAAGGTATGGGTGTTCTAAAAAACGACACACATGCAAGTACTGCTTTTATAAAACGTCCCCAGGTGGGGTTACATCGTGGTCTTGGAAGCCCAATCCCTCTCAGGGTCCAAGACCTCCCTCTGTGGACTTCCTTAGAGGGGACTCAGGCACCAGGTCTCCAAATTGGAGTTCTGCCCCACTGAGCCTCCACCCCTTTCCCTAGGTGGTCATGATCACGGGTGACAACCCGCTCACTGCCTGTCATGTGGCCCAGGAACTACACTTCATTGAAAAGGCACACACGCTGATCCTGCAGCCTCCTGCGGAAAAAGGTGAGACCCTGAGTGGCTGGGGGCTGGGGGGGACCATGAATCCAACCCAAAACGGCTCCTGGGTTGCGCGAGGCCTGAGGAAGCATGCCCAGTGTCATTGAGTACCGGTGATGGTGGCAGCAGTGTGACATGGGCCTGTGGATCACAGCCGTGCTCCTTAGGCCATCTGGCCGAGGACCTCCGTACTCATGTGGGCAGTCACTGGCTCTGGATCAGTGGTGACCTAAAATCTCGAGGCGGTTGACTGTAGTTGCACCGTCCCACATTTCATATTGTCCGTCTTCCTCAGACCTGACAGGCTGCCTGTGCACAGTGAGCACCCTCCCAAGCTCGGGGCCCGTGCTGGTGCTCAGCATGGCCAGGCCCTGGGCAGAGGGCCTGGTGCACGTTACCACATTGTCCCTTCACGCCCTGCACAGGAGGGCTTGCCATCCCCCTGCCATGTAAGAGGGAGCCATCTGGAGCAGCTGTTGGCAGCCAACTTTATAGACAAGGAATTACAGACCAGGTGAACCTACCGACTAAGGTCACTTGGTGCCACTGTGACTAAGCATTTAAACCTGGACGGCCTGACTGCAGCCACTGGCCACTCCTAAGAAACCAAAAGCTGGTCATTCAGTTGGCTGCAAGTAGTACCCCAGAGTCAAGCCAGTTGAGGAGCACATCCAGCCCTAGCACTTTCTGGCTGATGGGATGGGGTCTGTCAGATGCTGAAGAATGGTGCCCGGGGTAGGACTTGGATAGGGGGCAACATGCACCAGGGTGTCACAGGGCTACAGGCCGGGGGAGGATGTTGGAAAGGCCCAGCCAGGTTGGCTTCTGGAACCTCCTGGCCTTTCTCGCAGTCTGCACTGCTGGTCCCAGAGCTCCATCCAGCTCCAGACTCCGGGCTCTTGAGAGGGCAGGGGTTGTGGGCAGGTGGTCCAGAGAGGCAGCTGTCAGGGCTATTGATTGGCAAGTGAAGCTGCTCCAAGAAAAGGGCAACAATAAAAGCCGATGGAGGCTTCCTGCCCAGCCGAGACAGTCCAGGGTGAGCCGCCCAGTGCCAGGAGGACGAGGGGAAGAGGAAGCCATCTGAAAAGAGGAAGTCGACAGCGAGTGTCTGGCCAGAGGAAGTGACTTGAGGCTCCCCGGCCTTGAGAGAGTGGGGGCCAGGAAGGCCATAAGGGCGGAGCTAATTAAGTAACAAGCTTGGGGTATGCCTGGGTTGGAGTTTGGCCCCTGCACATGGCCTCAGGCCCTGGGTTCTGGGACCTCCCATCTGTATTGGAGCATTCTGAACAACCTCTGTAGGGCAGTCAGGTCCAAGGCACGGGTGGGTGTAGGTGAGGCTTGGGAGAAGTAAGGACAGGTGTGGGAGCTGAGGTGGTGCTCCAGAGAGGAGGGACTGGGGCCAGGCATGTGGAGTCCGTGTGAGAGGTTTGCCTTGTGTCTGAGCCCCGTCCCTGACCCTGGGCACCGGCCCTGCAGGTCGACCCTGTGAGTGGTGCTCTATCGACGGCAGCGTCGTGCTACCCTTGGCCCAAGGCTCCCCAAAGACACTGGCCCAGGAGTATGCCCTGTGCCTCACGGGTGATGGCTTGGCCCACCTGCAGGCCGAGGACCCTGAGCAGCTGCTGCACCTCATCCCCCACGTGCAAGTGTTCGCCCGAGTGGCCCCTAAACAGAAGGTGAGTGCAAGGGTGACGGGAAAGCACGGCCTTAAGGCAGCACACAGCATTCACTTGGTCCTTTGCCCACACAGGAGTTTGTTATCACCAGCCTGAAGGAGCTGGGCTACGTGACCCTGATGTGTGGGGACGGTACCAATGACGTGGGCGCCCTGAAGCATGCCGATGTGGGTGAGCCACACGGGCAGGGGCTATTCCTTCCGTCGCTGTTCTGTCAACAAGGGCACAGCATAAAGGGCACCTCCCCAGCAGTGGATAGGGCGGGGCTGATAGGGTCAGGGAGCCAAGGGTCTACAAGGACAGAAAGGAACCGTGTGGCAGGGGCACCACAGCCATGGGGAAAGTTGAGGAAGCCAGGGAAGCTCTGTAGGGCAAGAGCAAATCGGTGTGCTCAGGCCCCCTGAGCACCACGTGGGCACAGAGGCCAGGAAGAGATGGGACAAGTGGGAACAGACAAGTTACTGGAGCTGAAGCGTTTGCCAGCGGTTCACAGCCTGGGATCTCCACTGATGATACATTTTATTTACTTGCCAACCAGAACATTCGTTGAGTGTTATTTACCTCTTAGAACTATGATCCTTGCCAGTAAACGTATTTGGAATTCACTTAGTCTTGACCTGTTTAGTATTGGGGGTTTTGGGGGCTTCTGTTTTTTTATTTTTAAGCAGTTTATAGCAAGTAAGATAAACGCTCTCTGAGGTGCTCCTTGGTGGGAGGTTTGGCTCCAAAGCTTGTGGCTCCATCTTGGCATTGAGCAGATACCCAGCTCCAGGCTGGGGCTGGCAGGCTCCCCTGGACCCTAACACACACATCTCCCCACCCCTCAGGTGTGGCACTCCTGGCCAATGCCCCAGAGCGGGTTGTTGAGAGGAGGCGACGGCCCCGAGACAGCCCCGTCCTGAGCAACAGCAGCGTCAGGGCCACCTCTAGGGCAGCCAAGCAGAGGTTGGGGCTCCCACCCCCAGAGGAGCAGCCCACCTCTCAAAGGGTGAGTCTCGAGAGGGGTTGCCGGGTCCCCCTTGTGGCCAGGCCTCACTCACTGCCACCCACCCCACAGGACCGCCTGAGCCAGGTGCTGCGGGACCTGGAGGATGAGAGCACACCCATTGTGAAGCTGGGGGACGCCAGCATTGCAGCGCCCTTCACCTCCAAGCTCTCGTCTATTCAGTGCAGTGAGTCCCGCCACTGGCCTTGTCCCCCCGCTGACCCTGCATGGCACCCGTGTCCACACCTGCCGCCCTCCTCCCCCCACAGTCTGCCACGTGATCAAGCAGGGTCGATGCACACTCGTGACCACACTGCAGATGTTCAAGATCCTGGCACTCAATGCCCTCATCCTGGCCTACAGTCAGAGTGTCCTCTACCTGGAAGGCGTCAAGTTCAGCGACTTCCAGGCCACACTACAGGGGCTGCTGCTGGCCGGCTGCTTCCTCTTCATCTCCCGCTCCAAGGTGGGCTGGGGTCCCAGGCAAAACGATCCAGCCCCATGGGAGGGCACCCTCTGTCTCTGGGCCACAGCACCTGCCCTGCCCTGGAGGCTTTGTGGATTCGTGGCAAGGGACAGTTGGGCCTGGCAGGACAGGCTGTTAGAGGTGCTGCCGGATGTCATCTTTTTCCACCTCAGCAGCCCTCAGGGTGGGAGTTGTCCCCACGTTACGGATAGGGGTGCAGAGGGGAGCCCACTGAGGCTCTTCCAAATAGCACAGCTGGGGCTTCAGTACTGTCCATGGGCAAGCAGAGCTGTGGAGGCTGGCACCAACCCGTGGGCCCAGGATGTACTAGGTCTGCAGGAGACATGGTGGATGGATGGCCCAGAGCATTCTGGGCTTTGACACTCCCCCGTCTCCTCGCCACGCCCCTGCCCACCACTGCAGCCCCTCAAGACCCTGTCCCGAGAGCGGCCCCTGCCCAACATCTTCAACCTGTACACCATCCTCACGGTCCTGCTCCAGTTCTGTGTGCACTTCCTAAGTCTCGTCTACCTGTACAGTGAGGCGCAGGCCCGGAGCCCTGAAAAGTAAGTGCCACCCTAGCAGCAGGTGCACGGGGCACCCAGAGGAGGCAGCATCCCTTGTGGTGAGAGGTGGGAGGAAGATGCAGGTGCAGGCATTGGCCTGGGGCAGCCAGGGTCAGGCAGAGCCCTGGCTGAGGGCGGGGGCAGTGGGGGCAACAGAACGGCCCTGACGCCCGTGCATCCTGCAGGCAGGAACAGTTCGTGGACCTGTACAAGGAGTTTGAGCCGAGCCTGGTCAACAGCACTGTATACATCATGGCCATGGCCATGCAGATGGCTACTTTTGCCATCAACTACAAGGTGCGGTCCAGCCCTAGCCCAGGCTTGCCCTGCCCGCCCGGCCGACCACAGCACACAGCTGTTCTCTCTGTCCCTGCAGGGCCCACCCTTCATGGAGAGCCTGGCCGACAACAAGCCTTTGGTGTGGAGCCTGGCCGTGTCACTCCTAGCCATTGTGGGCCTGCTTCTCGGTTCCTCACCTGACTTCAACAGCCAGTTTGGCCTTGTGGACATCCCTGTGGAGGTGAGTGTCCCTGTGGTTGGGGCCCCAGGGCTTGGCCTGGGCCCCTCTGCAGACACTCAGCTCATCATTGCTCCCTGCCCTGCAGTTCAAGCTGGTCATCGCCCAGGTCCTGATCCTTGACTTCTGCCTGGCACTCCTGGCTGACCGTGTCCTGCAGTTCTGCCTGGGGACCCCGAAGCTGAAAGTGCCTTCCTGAGACAGCAGTGCCAGCATCCAACTGCCCACCCTGCTACCACCAGGGGCCCCATGTGGGCCCCAGAAGGGAACACTGCCCCCGTGACAAGGCCGGCCCAGCCTTGCCCACCGAGACTGAGCTGGGACCCCACACACACCCCAGTCCGCGGGCCTGGCTGGCAGAACCAGCCCCCAGCCAGCACCTTTGGTAAATAAAGCAGCATCCACAATTTTAAGAAGTCCTGCCTCCACATCTGTCTGTACCACGCAAGGTGTCACCAGGAGGCCAGGTGTTCACCAGGGAAGATCCTGGTGCCCTCCCAGAGGACTGTGTGAGGTTGTTGATGACACCCTCTGCCATGGTCAGTGCTCAGATGGGCTGAGCTTCCAGCACAGAGAACTCTGCATAGTTCCTGGCTTAACAAGCACTCCCATATTTCTGTGGTCTCTCAGCTTCGTATTTTCACCCCTCGGGCGCTGGGGGAGCCTTAGGGTCTATGGCATTTTTCCCTTTTCAATAATACACAAAATAACAGCGTGCCTCCACCACCACCACGCACACACACCCACCCCCGGCCCTGGCTCTCCCCTTATACTGACACACAAACTTTGTTTTTGTTTTTGTAATCGTCACCTGAGGCTAGGTTTTTATTTGAAAGAGAGAGAAAGGAGTGGGGTGGGGAGAGAACCATCAATGTGAAAGCATCATCGATCAGTTGCTTTCCATACGCACCCCAGCTGGGGACTGGAGCTCAAACCTGCAACCTAGGTAGGTGCCCTGACCAGGGATCAGATGTGCTGCAGCCCACCGAGCCACCTGGCCAGAGCAACACTCCTTCCTTTTAAAGAGCACTCTGCCATTTGGGAATGTCAGAATGGGCATGCCACATGAGAGGTAAGAGTCACGGCCAGCTGGTGACATGCCTTCTGGACAGCAAAAAACTTGAGGAAAAAAATTAGAAACATGAAGTCTCCATTTACAGCCAGGAATTCTATGGAGTGAAGAAAGGGTGCATTTTTAAAACTAGACAAGCTGCCTGTGACACCCACAGGGCAGGGGACCTAGGCTCAGACTTCTGGAGACCCTCTCCTCACCAGAGCTCCTCAGGGAGTTCGCAGTCTTCCCGGCCCTGCCCCGTTGGTCATCCTCAGCACCCTGCTGCTGTCTGCGGTCCAAGGAGCCCCTGGGAAGGGGCCCAGAAGGCCGTGTATGCCTGCAAGTGTCACGTGAGCAGGACTGGCCAAGGTCTCCAGAGCAGTGGCCCCAGACCCCAGCCTGCAGAGGGGTGCCATGGTCATGTGCAATGCAGAGGGGTGCCAGTCCTTGAGGCAATTTGAGGTGACTCAGCGGGGAGCACTCTGGGATTGAGTTTGCCAGGGATGCTTCTCTGGGGGCTCAGGGCAGGGTCCCCGTGCCTGAGAAGCACATGGGGCACTTCTAGCTAACACTGTAACAGCCTCAAGAGCAGCTCTAGCTTTTGAAGGCCACTGGGAGTCCCCCAGCCATTAGGGGACTTCAGATTCCGCTGTAATCGACAGGACTGCAGGCCTCCGCAAGGGGCTCCACATCTCTGGCCAGACTGGGATGTGTTCAGGGGTCCCAGAGAGGCCGTCACTGGGTGTTTGGAAGGGTTGGAAACAGACAGACTCTGGGGTCACTCCTGGGGGAATGTGCTGGGGCTTTGGGGCCACACAAAGAGCTGGGGAGGAAAACCCTGGCCAGGATGGGGTCCTGCAGTGGCTATGTCTGGGGCATTTCAGGCTGGGGTGATCGCGCAGGAGACACTGGCCCTACAGCATCTCTGCTGACCACTCTGTGCTTTTGGGCCTTGGAGGCGTGGCCTGGGGCAAGGGCGTGTTTAGGGTGATAAGCTCGGGGCGTGGTCAGCCGTGGGGCGGGGCGACGTAGAAAAGGAGTGGCTGCTCTGGCAGGAAATCTGAGCTAGGCCCCACTGGCCGGCGCACGATCCCTTCCCAGTCTCAGTCCCAACCGAGCGATCCCTGGGCCATGGACGCGGCAGAGCCGGGTAGGCGGTCCGGGATACGGGATCCAAAAGGGGCATCCCCAGCCATGCCCCGCTTCCTAAACTGAGGAGCCATGGTTGTCCCTCTCCGTACATAGAGCAGGGAGAAGAGTTCCTGATTGGGGAGGATGCGGGGATCCTCCATTGTGGAGACCCCCAAGCCGAGAGGTGCCCGGGACACCAGTCCCTGATCCCCTCCCCCTTCGGAGTCTTCACCCCGGATGACTGGGCGAAGGGGCCCAGGAAGGGGAAGTGGCTGCTTCTGCTTCTGATATTTGTGATGGGGGCAGGGTGTCACCACTGCTGATGGAGTGAGGAGAGGGTGGCAACACAGCAGGACCCCCACTCGGCTGCTCCACAGCCCAGGGATGGGCAGTGCGGATCCGGGCCCCCTAGAAGGTGGGCTGTTCCAGAAATGCAGCAAGGTCCCCCTTGCGTTTGGGGCTGTCTTTTGTGTCTCTGCTCTGCATGTTGAGTGTCAGTCTTTACGGCCCTCATGGTCCCGGTCCGCCACTGTTCCTGCCACAGCTCTGTGCCTGTCTGTCTGTCCCACGTGTATTTTCATCTGTCTGGCCTGAGGCCCATGTGGTTCCTTTGTCAAGTTGGCTGTCTCCCGTTGGGACAGTGTGACTGCATCTGGGGCATCTGTGTTTGTCTCTTTGCTTCTGAGCCCTGCATTGGTGGGTGTCTCTGCGCTCTGTGTTGGGCTGAGCCGGAGTCCTTCTTCCTGCCCGGAGCCAGCCCCACCCGCCCAAGCCCAGGCTCCCTCCATCCCAGCTCAGACAACGCACTCCCTACGGAACCACAGCCTTTTCTCTCTCTCTCCTCTTCCTGTCTGTCTTCCCACCCTCCAAACAACCAGCCAAGGTCCTGTGGAGGGAGGCTTTGGTGTGCTCATGTGTGACACTCCCCACCCCCAGGGTTACCCCCAGTTCCTGAGAGCAGGAAGAGATACAGTGACATCTTCCGGAGCCTGGACAACCTTGAGATCTCACTGGGGAACGTGTGAGTCTGAGACTGGGCCACCCCCAAATCTGGCCAGGATCTGCAAAACACCAGAATATCTCAAAATTCAACCCGCTAAATCCACTGGAAATCCCCACAGTGGTCCTAGAACCCCCATACATCCTTCTTGTGACCCTGAAAACATTTGAGATCCCTATAATCCCACTCTCTGAACCCCATAGTTACCTGTAACCCATCCAATTCTGTCTTGAGTCCCATAAAAAAAGTTCACCTGGTTCTCCCCCAAAACCCTATCACTTAGATGTCCCAGATACAAGATATGTCACTGGGGTGATATCCAGGACCATCTGCCGTACCACCCTGGGACCCTCAGCACCCCTAGGTGGGACAAGCTGGGTGGAGGGTGGTACCCTGACATCCTTACCTCCCAGGACCCTTGAGACGCTGGCTGGAGACCCAGAGCCTGACAAGACTTTCACAGCCACTGCGGTGAGAAGCGGAGCCAAGGGGGCAGGGAGGAGGGGGCCTCCAGGAGGAGGGATTTTAAGGAGGTGGCCCCTGACCTGCTTGCTCCTGAATCTGTCTCCCTCCCCTCAGACCAGTGAAACCAGCCACTGGAGTGGCGCCTCCCCAGAGGGTCCTGCACCCCTTACAGGTAAGGGACTCCGAGGCCAGGGTGTGGGGGCAGAATGAAGCCCTTCCCTTAAGAAGTCATCACTGACTGCCTGCCCTGCAGTGCACACAGCTGAGCTGAGCCCCTGCCTTCAGGGAGCCACCAGTCTGGGTGGAGAATCAGTGCAAAATTGCAAGTCATTGTACAAGGGTATTTTGGGGAGGCTTAGGGTATAGAATAAGGTCACTGCTCTGGTCTGTGGGCTCAAGTGAGGCCAGGGTTCCATGGGAGTTTAGGATTCAGAGGTCAAAGGTCCACCCATCTGCCCCAGGGCAGGAACTGGACTTACGGCTCATTCGGAACAAGGGTGGTGTGGATGCAGCCCTGGAGTACGCCAAGACTTGGAGCCGCTATGCCAAGGAGCTGCTGTCCTGGACTGAGAAGAGAGCCAGCCTTGGTGAGGGTCCCTTCCACCAGGCCCCAGGCTCCAGGCAGCGTCCAGACCCGCCTAACTCAGACCCCTGCTGTCTCCCCCAGAGCTGGAGTTTGCCAAAAGCATCATGAAGATTGCCGAGGCTGGCAAGGTGTCAATCCACCAGCAGGTAACCAGGTCCAGACCACCCCCCAGGGCCCAAGCCCTCAAGAACCCCAGGCCGATCCCCCTCCCCTAGATCCTCAACATCCTCCAACACCCCCACCCCAGAACCACATGCCGCTGCAGTACATCTACACCCTGTTTCTGGAGCACGACCTCAGCCTGGGAGCCCTGGCCATGGAGACAGTGGCCCAGCAGAAAAGAGACTACTACCAGGTAAGAAGGCCGTGCTGTCCACAGCCACCCAGCAGGTAGGCACCGTTACCATCAGTGCCATTGTGCTGATGAGGAAGCGGAGGCCCATGGATGCTGAGGAACTTGCCCAAGGTTACACAGCAGAGATTCAAACCAGGCTTCCTGCACAATTGCAAAACTATGCTTTTGTTTGTTGGTGGGGTGCAGGGTGAGGTGCTGAGTGTTCCCAGGAAGATAGTCTTAGCATCTCTGGGTTCAGGCAGAAAGGCTGAAGTGACCACTGAGTCTTTGTTGGAACACGGGTTTGGGGGAGTGGGTCTGGGTGAGAAGTCTCCCCACCCCCGGGAGAGTACAAACCCAGAAAAGGGTCCAGAGGATGAAAGACACATGGCCCCGGGGGGAATGGAGGGATCAGGTGGCCCTGAGACATTTCCATCCCTCATCATTGCCAGCCCCTGGCCGCCAAACGGACTGAGATTGAGAAGTGGAGGAAGGAGTTCAAGGAGCAGTGGATGAAAGAACAGAAGCGGATGGTGAGGCGGGGGGGTGAGGGAGGGCAAGCCAGGGGAGGAGAGGAAGGGGCACTGACTGCTTCTGCCCTGGCCTCAGAACGAGGCGGCGCAGGCGCTCCGGAGGGCCCAGCTCCAGTACACGCAGCGGAGCGAGGACCTGCGGGCGCGCTCCCAGGCATCCCCGGAGGACCCGCCCCCCCAGGCCTCGCCGGGATCCACAAAGCAGCAAGAGCGGCGGCGGCGTTCGCGAGAGGAGGCCCAGGCCAAGGTGGAGACCTGCCCCTTGCCCCTCCAGCGCTCTGGCGCCCCCCGCCCCATGCAGTCTCCCACACGTGCCCGGCTGTGGTTTCTCCAGGCACAGGAGGCAGAGGCACTGTATCAGGCCTGCATCCGCGAGGCCAACTCCAGGCAGCAGGACTTAGAGGCCACCAAGCAGCGGATCGTGTCGCACATACGGAAGCTGGTGCTGCAGGGGGACGAAGTGATGAGGCGGGTGAGACCCTTCCCTCCAGCTGAGCGCTCCGCCCCCCTGCTCTCCCTAAACTGCCTCCAGGACACAGGACTCCTCCTTCTCCAGGGGCAGCCGGTTCCCACCCCCAAGCCCCTGACAGTGCCTCTGCCTAGGCCCCACTCCTCTGGGTCCTACCCCCAGGGTGAACCTGCCAGTTCTGACCAGACACGCCCACAGCCTCGGCCCTGAGCTGCCTCCCACT
>PVKM010007572.1:0-41141 GCA_004027735.1 Carollia perspicillata | reverse complement strand
ATGGGAGCCTTCTCATGGCAAGAAGAGGGAGTTAAAAAATTAAAAGAGAAAAACTACAATGAACGATGTGGGATTGGATTGAAAAGGAAGTATTGGTAAGAACTTCTTATTTTCAGTGTATCCTGATACAAAACTACAGATTAATGCATGCATGTACATATGTGGTTCTCCATATGCCCTGCTATTCACTGCGGGAGCCGCTGGGCAGTGACAATCCCATTAGCAATACGCACACCTACCACAGCTAATGCCTGGATCTTGGTTCACCACTCACCCCTAAAAAAAATCAGGGCTTTTATGAAAACTGGTTGATTCCAGGGCTGGGGCAGAAAACTACAGGATAAGCTTGGAGCATCTTGTTGTCCAGAGAGTGAGGAAGTGCTCAGTGACTAATAGGGAAAGATCAAAAAGAAACAAAATCAGCTCAAATCCCTATGACTGGGGGAAATGGCAAATCTGGGGGAAATTAAGGATCAAAATAATAAGCTTTTCCTCCTCCCTTCTTTGTTTGTTTGGTTGGCTCTCTGTATTTATCAATGAACAAGGAATGATAGAATAAAAATAGCATCACTTGGTCACCAACATAATAATAATTGATTCAAACAAGAATCACCAATGGATGTGATGCTAAATTTACTTGGAAAAATTCTGAGGAGCAACCAGATATTTACAGAGAGTCAAAGTACTTCCACACAAGATACCTATAAAATACAAAAAGTAAGGTGCAATTTTACTGTGGACAAGCCTTGCAGACGCTTCTTAACCACACAATCAAAGTCAGCATTGCCAAAAATAAAGCTGAGCATGGGCCTCCAAATGTGTTGTACTGTGAAGAACTCAGCATCGCCTGTGTGACATCGGTGCCCAGATGCCATGACCTGATTCTACTAACGAGGGAACATTATACAAACCTAAACTGGGAGAAAGTCTACAAAATAACTGACCTATGCCCTTCAAAATGAAAATGCCGTGAAAAGCGAAGGAAGCCTAAAGGACTGTCCCAGGTTAAAGGAGACCAAAGAAACAGGACTACTGGACACCACACAGTGGCTTTTCTTTGACTATAAAGGATGTTAGAGACAATAGGAAAAATCTGAATAAGATCCAAGATTCAGTATTAATACTGAGCCAATTTCAATTGCCTGATTTTGACAATTATACTACAGTTATGTAAGATCATTCCTTTTTCTTAGGAAATGCACACTAAAGTATACCTACACTTATATCTGGAAATAGAGAAGAAGGGGAAAAAGATAAAGCAAATATAGTAAACTTAACATTTGGGAAATGGTAACCAAGAATTCTTTGTACACTACTATTCCTGTAACTTTTCTATAAGTTTGAAATTGCCAATAGAGAACATTTCTTTAAAAAAAACAAATTTAACAATGATTTTTAACAAATTATACCCCTTGAATAAAAGGAACCATGATTCATATTGATAAATGAATGAATTGAAAGTTTAATGAAGAGATATTTACATAGTCGCTATGAAACTTTCCTATAAAACACCAATTGATTGTAAAATGAAAAAGGGAAGATTGCAGAGGAGAAGCCAAGCAGAAACTACTTTGTGATCAACATCCACGTCCCCAAGAATGACAAGAATCAAGACTGTAGGTCCATCACAGAATGCAGTGGGAAGAATATAGGGCCCCTTATATGATGCCCTTGCTGGAAACGTATGATCTAAACTTTATCACAGCAAACATCAGAAAAATCCACATTGGAGGACATTCTACATTACTGGAACTTACTTTGCCAAAGAGTCAAGGTCATGGAAGTCAAGGAAAGACTAAGAAACCGTTCCAGACTGAAGGAGATGAATAGACACAAATAAATGTTATCCATGAATCTGAACAGGATCTTTTTGCTGTAACAAATACTATAAACAAGTAGCAAAAATTGAAAAGAATATGAGGGTTAAATAATAGAACATATTGGTGTTAATTTTCTGTTTGTGAAGGTCATATGGTAAGCAAGAGGAACGTACTGACTGGCAGGAAATACATTTGTAAATGCGGAAGAAACCAGGGGCGGTGGCACAATGTCAGCGATTTACTCTCAAATGGTTCAGGAAAAAAGAGTTCGTCCCAACAAAACTTGGACCTTTCTCTAATTTTAAGGCCATTTCTAACAAAAATCAAAAATCAATAAATCAATAGAAAAGGGGAAAAGGCCTTAGGCAAACTTTACTTCCTCGTGAGGAAAGATCTACGAATCAGTGATTAAAAAGATGTGTAAGCCTAATGGCACTACAGCAATTGTCATACATCCAGACACTGATGGTAGCCACAGCAGCAGGCACCAAAATGATATCTTTCTAAATATTTAGAAGCAAATATAGTTATAAAATTGTAACATTGAAAAGAAGCTAGCAACTAGCACCACCAAAGTATGAGTGACAACTTTGTTGTTAGGATACTGTTTAAACAAGTGGTGTTTGGGCAGTTTGAGTTTGTTAAACTCAATAGTGCTGGCTTTCATTTACAAAATCTGCCTAAAACTTAGATCCCAAGAAACCTAGTTTAAAATACAATGTATATTTTCATTATGCACATACGATCCAAAAATATTTTGCTTTAATAAAGATTTCACATGCGCCCTGGCTGGTGTGGCTCAGTGGATTGAGCACGGGCCTGTGAAGCAAAGGGTCGCCGGTTCAATTCCCAGTCAGGGCACATGCCTGGGTTGCAGGCCAGGTCCCCAGTAGGGGACACATGAGAAGCAACCACACATTGATGTTTCTCTCCCACTCTTTCTCCATTCCTTCCCCTCACTCTAAAAATAAATAAATAAAATATGTTTTAAAAAAGATTTCACATGTTATGAGTTTAGTGAAAAACAATTAAAATGCCATGGAAACAGTGTAGTAAATAAATTTGTACTATTTATGTTCCAGCTCATATAATTATTTCTTCAAAATCTGTGCATATTCTTGTGATGTTTTCAAAAGTAGATCTAGATATGAATTTGATTGACTGATTAATCCTACAGTAGGAGATGCTCTATAGGGTTCAGATTCAAATTCAGCAGCATCTAGAAAGAAAAAGAATTATGTTCTTAATCTAAACTACAACTAAGTATAAGTGTTAAGAAGAATAAAACATCTACATATGACTGCAACACAAGACACAAGAAAACTATGAAATATGAGTTGCCCATGGCTGCACAGGAATTGTGGCTAAGGATCAGAGCCTCGGGCTTTCTCACTGTTCATTCATTTATTTAACAGCCATGCGCTAGGGTAGCATGAGGAGCACTGAAGTTACAAGAGGAAGATGACACAGTCCACCCCTGAACAATCATACTATGAACTGGAAAAATAATGAAGAAGAAATGTTTACTCGGAGTTATGTATGCCACGATAAATGTCAAACAGGGCACTAGTGGGGCACACAGAAAGTACACCCCAGTTTTGTGCCAATATTTTCAGCTTTTTGGTGGATATACTATGCAAGTTGATAACCAAAGGACAAACAAAAAAGTATGACTGAAAAAGAAATGAAGCAGATGCCACGACTCGAGGAGAAGAACACTTGTGGAATTAGAAGTAGTCTAGTTTGGCTAGATGCTAGAGCAAAGGGGCAGAGTAGGGTAAGTAGGGAGAGATAAGACTGAATTATCTGGCAAGAACTAAATAGATTTTGAGATTTCTGCTCAGTGCAAAAAAAATATTGGAGTTTTTCCTGAGAGTAAAGCGTAAGCCAATGTCAAAGTTAGTGACTGGAGATTTAAGTCACCCCTCAGGTGACAGCTGTATGAACTGTAACTGCTTGACTGAGTATTCCTAGATGAGTCTGGTCATTAGGCCTTACATCACTGGCAAAAAACATGAGAAGCGAAAGAAGTCCAGTTTTCTGACAATAGCTCCAGTGTACAGATTGACAGTTCCATAGGCATAGTAGAGGAAAGGGAGGGAGTAGCTAGAAATTTTTTTAAAAAATACATGCACTTCTAAGATTTTTAAAAACCTGTGGAATGTGATGAATAGGTGTGGAGTAAGTGTATTTTTCCTTATGAATATTTATTTCACATTTTTATTCACTGTGTTTAAGAAAATATTTAATTCAGTTCTATTATCCAAACATGGATAATAGTAGATGCCATTTACAGTTTATTTCAGAAATCAATAATATCTAAATTTAATTCATAAAATTTGGCAACATACCTTCTTTTAGTTCTTTAGAGTTTTTTAAACTCCTGACTCATCTGAAATGAGTCAAATAGTACTTAAAGTATTTAAGTTAAATAAAACATTATTACAGAAACAATATATAACTTATAAAATGTGTTCTTTAAGTAACAGTTTTATAGACTAGATCTAACTTGAGAATTGCATAAATAGAAAAATGATCATAAATAAAATAAATTCCTATTTATTTTAAGTTTAGATACTAGACAACATAGGTATGTAATGTTATTTAGATTAATACAATAAAAAGTATATTAATATTGGTCAATTGAATAAACATAACTTTAGAAAAGTGATATTTGATCCCATTGGTTCAAAGAAATTTAAACAAGTTATATTTCACATTGAATGCATTACCTTGCAATTCTTAGAAAAAACTGCCCTTTATAAAAGTTTAATTAGTTTTTTATTTTAGTGGATGTTTCCTTAAAATGAGTTTCTTACTCTTGTACTTTTAGAAGGTTAAAATCTTAAGGTATATTCTATTAACTTTTCAAACTAAAGCTGTGCTGTCATAAAGTCATGTGAAAATTCTACTGGCAAAGAAAAATAAGTAAAACTATTTTGCTGTTTGTATTATGACTGAAACATTTATTTATTCTAAATGGACACAAAGTTTTCAGAAACTCTTTGATTTGAGGAACAGAAAAAAAAACAATATATAATTCTTTAATTGTATCTTTGTTTCCTTTCAAGAATTAAAGCTAAATTTGGAAACATTCAACTAATTATAATTATAGTCTACTTAATTATGAAATATGTAGTAATATTTCAAATTATTTTACAAGTGTCCTGAGCTAGAGTGTTCATACTTAAACCTTTCTTATAAAAAGCATCCTTTCACTAAATGCCCGAAACAGGGTGTAAAATAGTACATTGAACGTAAAACCCTGGTGATAATGATAATGTGACACCCAATGCCTTTACAAACAAGGTCCCCAGCATTTTCAGAGGCTGTTTCCCATAACATTTTTTAACAATAGCATGATAGGCCTTATAAAATGAGTGATGTGACAACAGCATCACTAATAAGCCTTGTAAAATAAGCAACTCAATACCAGATAAAGAGAGAGGCCTTTATTGAACCAATGTTATGTTACTACAGCTTGAATTAAGAAACTACCAATGTAACATAATCGTCTTTTTCCCCAAGAGATCTTTTCCTAAATACTTACTTCTGTGATGTTTATGTTCATTTCTCCGTGAGGATTGTGTTCAGACCATGGAAATAATTTGACATAGCCTAATGTTAATAAAAAGAACACATCTTATGGTATTTGTCTTTCACATACCATATGATCTCACCTTTAACAGGAACCTAAACAACAAAACAAACAAGCAAAATATAACCAAAGACACTGAAATAGAGAACAAGCTGACAGCGACCAGAGGGGAGAGGGGAGGGAATTTCAGGGGATAAAGGGGAAGGGTTTACAGGAATAAGTTTAAAAGACACATGGACAAAAACTAGGGCGGTGGAAATGGGAGGGAGGCGGGGAGGGCTGGGTGGATGGGCTGGGGTGGGAGTAAAAGACAGAAAACTATACTTAACAACAATTAAAATTTTAAAAATGAAATAAATAAATAAATAAAATTTAAAAATTAAGGGCAAATTAAGAACAAAGCATAAAGGAAAATAATAAAAATATCAATGGTTTCAATAATGATGTTGATATTAATAAAAGAAAAAACTGAAGAACAACAAAGACAATTAATTAAATCAAAAGCAGGTCAATTGAAAAATAGTAAAACTAATGAAACTCTAGTCGACTGACAAAAAGTAAAGGAATAAAAAAAAGAACACATCTGTGACTTTATTTATATTTTTCCGTTTATCAAAAATATAGAAAGGTGAGAAAATTATACACATAAAAACAATGTATCAGCAACTTTTAATTCAAAGGATTTATCATTAGAAAGATTCTCTCCTAACTGGTAATTCTCAAACTCTGTCTCGTAGAAAGTCTAAGTTTCCTTGGGGCACACCTGTGGGATCGCACAGTTCAGCGTTCCCATGCCTCCTTCAGCTAGACAACTCTATTTGTTTTGTTTTACATAAAAGTTTCATGCAAAATTAAAAAATAAAAGTTCTGATCTTGGAAAAAATAATTTTAAGATATGAAAATCACTGATTTAGCTAAATTCCCAATTTTACATTACAGGCAATGAGAGCCCAGAGAGATTATAGATGGCCTGAGGTCACAAAGCCGACTCACTGAAGGACAAAACTTAACACTTGAGATTACAGATTGGAAAGTGATGTTGCATTCTCTTTCTGAGATCAATTTGATAAACACATACAAACCACACACACACACACACACACACACACACTTCCAAATTTGATATATTTTAAGTTAAAATTTGATACCATCTTATTTTAAGTGTTATAAAAATAAATATGATATAAAATGTAATAAAATCAAGTGTATTACTCATTCAAACAACTGCAATGTAAGATCCAATTGTAAGTAGGTTAATGTGCAGAGGAAATACACATCAGTTTGTAAATATTAAAACCTCTATTTTGCTGCAGAGAAAAGAACTGAGGAAAAATTTGGTCAAGGAGATGCAAAGCTAAGTACAGAGAAAACAAATGACAAAAGGAATAGGAAGAGGGTTAGCAATTATCTGCATCCTTCAAAAGATAAAATGACTATGGCCTAACTGTCTAAGTGAGCAAAATGAAGTGAGAACAGGGGGAATTATGTGAAGTATACAATCGATGAAATAAACAAGTTTACTGAACTCTCTCTCTGCCGCCTTATGCTTATCATAGCATAACTGCCGTGGTAGCTTCAGTGGAGTTAACATTCAGAGTAGAAAGGCACTACCTCGGTGACGTCCAGTGAGGCCCATTTATAGTTGGGAAGAAATGTGACTCATTTTTCTGTTGAGACACAAAGCTCTGTCGGCCATGTACAAAGTTAAAGTCTTAGAAATATTACTCTTTTAGATTTCATATATTTGTAGAGAAAGAGTTGCTAAACTGAATAGACATTTGAGGAGTGTGAAAAATTGCTTAAATAAAACATTAGGAATTTTCTGAATATCAGGAGTGAACCAAAAGTTCAAAATCATTCATGTAAAATTGAGTCTTCCTATTTAACACAGATTTAAAGATCACCGACTGAGGAACTATCGTGCCATGCATTGTGTTAGGAAAATAAAAAGTGAAAAACACTTGAACATAAAAAATTCTGAAACCAGAGAAATTTCATCTGTTATAAAATTGTCTAGAATAAATTTTAAGTTTTCGGTTCTAAGAAAAAAGTCCTGTGTGCAAGAAAATCTAGTGATATGGCTGTTTAAGCTAACTTTAAGTTTTGTATTTTATGTCATTAACACAGTTGAATAAAAATGAAAAAATTACTGTTTTACATACAGGATAAAGGCCCCAGAATTAAACGAGAATGTGAAAACTTAAGGTAAACATTAGCAAAACAGATGGAGCAATCTATTCCACTCCAGTGGAGTCAGTGGGCAAGACTGAAGTTCATGTCATGGTGAGGGAGGCAGCAGACCCAAACATTACGAATGTGCAGAAAACTGAAATCACAGATTAGAGCAATACTTCATTATAATTATTGTCCTATTAGTTGGAAAAACAATGATGGATAAGATAGAACTTTACATAGGAATAGTCCCAAATATTAAAACTCTGCAAATACAGGGGATGGATTAAAAATTCAATATTAATGCTGGTTTTTAACATTTTACTCTCTCAAATCCTAGCTTAAAAATCTTTAGAATCTGTCTGTTGTTTTGGGATGCTTCATCCCCAAATCCACCCTTTTCTATCATTTTAGACAGCATGTTATCATCTTTCACGGAATTACTTTATTTTTCCCTAGTGGTAATCATTAAATTCCCAGCAAATCCAGAGGGCACCTTCTTTCCGTAAGTCTAAGAATTCTGTAAACAACAACTGTATGTGTAAAAAGTCTTGCCTGGCGTTCTGTAGGGATTTTGGCGACCTATCTCTGTACCTTCATAAAGTGGTGCTTTTTACTTTGTCTTATTAAGTCTAGCATAATCTGGTGAACCACGAGGAAACTATATATACCTTGGAAATGTAACATTAAGTTTAAAATAATTTTTTTCAATTTATCTAGGAATACTAAAAAATAAGTACCACTTTCTTCCCAAAATATTAATTAAAGAAAAAATGTCCACAAAAGTGTTCTGCATTACTTCTGCATTTATACACTCTTTCATCTTCATCTTGTAAAATGAGACATTATCTAATTTTTCTGGTGAAAACTAATGAGGACATTTCAGGTCTGTGCCATGCTTCACAATTTACAGAAGTATTTGACGTTCATTTTCTTTTTTACCCAGTAGTCCCGTTTCACGGCTTTGAAGTACTAAGACCGTTTGACAAAAGGGCTATTTAAAAATCCTTAGCATTACTCTTCTGTGATGTGTTATAATGAAGTCAAATGAAGAAATAAGGTTGAAGCCTCATTTAGCACAGGCCTATGTTATTTTTCTCTACATAAGAAGACCATAAAAACACCATCAAAATTATGAATCAGTGTGCACTGATTGAAACGGCTATTTTAGCGAGTGACGTCAGCATCATGGTGAAGTGAGTCAACCCCTTCGTATCCCCCCTACATCTAATAGTCGGACATCTAGAATTTAATAAAGTTTCCGCTGCTCAACACACTAAATGGTCCATACATGAGTGTCCCTCGGAAGTCAGGCCTGTTGGAAAGTGTAGGGGAAGCAGAACGGGGGCGGGACAGGGACAGGTCCGCAGCTGCAGTTCTCAACGGACAGGTCTGCAGCCTCCCCACCACCGCACAGCGCTGCCGGTAGCCACAGGAAAGGAGGTAGCATGTCAGTGGACTCACAATCGCTCCCTTCAACTGGCCACACCCCCTACCACGGTGGTGGTGCCCTGAGACCCAGGCTACCTGGAAACAGCACTGGCATTCATCACCTTGGTCATCCAGGCTCCCACTCCCACGTCCAAGGCTAAGCCTCCCACACCTTGACTCACCCCTCTGCCCCACCCCAAGCTTAAGTATCAATAGTACAGGTAAGAGAAAACTGCACTATAGCACTATCTACTGGCAAACAAAAGGAAGTTCGCTTAAGGAAAAATGAAATTCAGAGTAAGCACTTGTGTTTTCTGATTATCAACCTGCTGAACTGTGAAGATAAAAGCTTAACTAAATAAGAAGAGTGTTCACTATTCTGAATCGCCAACAGAGGAACAACCTATCAAGTCATGAAAAAACTAAATGAGATGCAAGAAAACTCAAAAAGCAATCAGTGAGCTCAGGAATAAAAATAATGAACAGAAGGAGTGCTTTACCAAAGAGATAAAAACTATGAAAAAGAACCACACAGAAATTCTGGAGCTGAAAAGCTCTAAATAAATACGATGAAAAATAGATCCATGATACCCAATGATACCCAAAGAGAGCTGGCTGCTACTTCAAGATTCCCTATCGTTGCCATCTTAGCCATTGATCACTCCAGCGCTGACAAAGATATAGACATAGTGAATTCACTTTAAAAACTCAAATATTAAAAAAATTAAAATACAAAAAATAAACATTTGCTTAATTTAACTATTTAAAAAATATACAATTGCTCAGTAAGACATCTTATAAAAATTGAAATAAAAATGCTGAAAGTTAAACAACTATTAAGAATGTTCTCTCATGTAAGATGACAAAATTTTTCACTTAAAAACAGAAATCAATCCTTTCAGTGTTACACATTTATTTAATTCATAAACAGTATTTATCTCGGCTTAATTTAAATAACAAACATCCACATGTGGTTAAGTTTTTAGAGGCCAATCACTCACTTCTGCTTAGAGGTGGAAAATTGGGGTGCAGCAAAACTTCATGTTATGAACCATCAGCAAACTAAAACCCATTAGAAAGCAAGCCAAAGCATCTCCAGGTATACCTCTGGTTATTAGGCAATAATAGTTCATTTCTAAAATCAAATTTAAATGCAGCTTTTTAAGGAAGTTAAAATGTGTCACTTTAGTTACATTTATTGAATAAAGTTAATGACAGGTATCACTTGAAAATGTGAGATATGGGAATTTAAAAAAGATTGTAAAATTTCTGTTTCCTTTCTATAGTAGCACAAATAATTAAGACTTTTACATGTTGTCTATTCAGAATTTCACCAAATTAAAAATAAAAATTATATCACAAATCTGAAACCCAAAGGAAAAAAGGTAATATAACTAACCTTGATCAAGTAGGCTGAAGTACATGACCTTGACGTAGGAATCACCAAGTTTTCCATCAGTGTGTAATTTCTGCGGAGTACAAAACTGTTACTAACAGTTTCAACACACAGCGTCTCCAGGACTGGCCTCATACTGAGGGTGCCAAGTAAGATCTGCTCTGCTGTTTCTGCCCAAGTTGGGTGATGACCTCAGCTAGCCTCTGTTTAGTCCTGTGAAGACTGTAAAACAGAAGTGCTTACTTAGTATTTCCCTCAGTGGCCTTGCTTTTTTTTTTAAGTTGCTGTAATAGTAAATGGAATTTCCCTTTAAACAGTGTTTTAACACTGAAAATGTGTCAAAGTATAGCTACTATATACAAATATAGGTTCTAAATTGTTCTAAAGAAGTAAATATTTTTTTCTGGCAGGGGGTTTGAGGGTGAGGGGGAGTTCCTAACTAACTAGTAATTCAAAGTAGGGAGGAGAGAGAAATGGCTATCAGTAATGTAGGTAGCTTATCAGCTAATATTTTCTGCCTCTAGAAGGGCTGTACTTTCGAGATCCTTGGGGATGGCTTTAGATATATTTAGTAAACCAGTTTAGAGCTTTAAAAAAAATCCCTCAAAGACATGGTCAAGCACTTGCTTTCACCACCTTTGCACAATGCACACACTACCTTGGCAATTTTAACCATTTGGCACCAGGGCAAAATTTAGACCATCAACCTCTATGGGAGAACAAGATAGCAGAGCTGGTGATCGAAACTAACAAAAACAGCTCTAGAGGCAATTAGCTTATAACATTAGTATCAGGCATTGGAGCTGGGATCTGTTCTTTCTGTCTTCCACATACCCACTCCAGCAGACCATATTATTTTTAGCCTCCTTGTCAAATATGGGTATACTGCCCTTCTCCCTTATTAATCTTTCCCTATTTAACTTGCGTGCCTTTATGTAGAAACCGTAACTATAGGATAGTTTGTCTCACGGCGCCCTCTAGTGATAATAACAAAGATCACAATCAAGAAAGTGAAATCAAAAGGATAATGTATAATTCCCCAAAGAAGCAGAAGGAAAGGACAGAAGAAAAAATGGCCAAAAACTTCTACAGCTTAATGAAAAGTACAATTCCATAGAGCCAGGAAAAATATGCTAAGAGAGAAGAAATGGAAGTAAATAATTATAATTAATATATAATGTGATATAGTATTACTTGAAGGTGGAGTGTTACAATTTCAAGTCATTTACCTTAAACCAAGCTTAAAGCAACCACTGAAATAGCAAAAGAATTATAGCTAATAACCCAAAAAACAAACTAAATTATAAAGATTACTTGATTAATCTAAAAGGGGACAGAAAAAGAACACAGGAACAAAAGGGATGGGACAATGAGAAATCAAACAGCATGACAGTTTCAAAATGACTATGTCAATAATGACATCAAATGAAAACCTCAAGTAAAAAACAGATTGTCCAGCTGGATAAAAGAGCAAGACCCAACTATATGGCACCTGGAAGAAATGCACTTTAAATGTGAAGATTTTTTTTAATATAGAAATAAGATATATGACATTAACACCTAACAAAAAGGTGGAGTTAAAGTGGATACATTAATATTGAACAAAGTATATTTTATAATAAAATATATTATTAGCAAAGTCCCTGAATAATGATAAATTAATAAGTAGCATAACAATCCTGAACAATCATGTACCTAATAACAGCTTCAAAATACATGAAGAAAAAATTGATAGAACTGCAAAGAAAAAATAGACAAATTCACAGTTTAGGTCTGAAATTTCAATACCACTCAACCAATAAATGACTGAACAAGTACCAAGAAAATTGATCAGAATATGGTAGACTTCAACACCACCATTCTCTCAAGTGCCCAATGGACAATGAGAAAATTGCTGGGTTTTAAACATGATGAAATCTGAATTTTTACTCCTTTAAAGATTTTATTCGACTATTTTTAGACAGAGGGGAAGGGAGGGAGAAAGAGAGGGACAAAAATATCAATGTGTGGTTGCCTCTTGTGCGCCCCCTACTGGGGAATCTGGCCTGCAACCCAGGAATGTGCCCTGACTGGAAATCAAACAGGTGACCCTTTGGTTTGCAGGCCTGCGCTCAACCCACTGAGCCACACCCGCCGAGGCTGAATTTTTTAATATAAAGTAATTATGGTAGCCATATAGACCAAGGTTTCAGGAGGTGAAGTATCAAGAAAAACAGTTTTGAGTTTATTACAGTATCCTAGAAGGAGAGACATCTTTATAACCTGACCACTAGATGTTGCCATTCACACTGAGAAAAGTACAGTGGAACTTACAGTTTGGCTGAGAACCTACAATAGCTTTCATTTTATTTTAATAAAAAACATATATAAGTAGCTCAATAATACATCCCCTGCAGTGCAGGACTAGGCAGGATGTCTATATATTACTACAGTATACCCTAAAGGCTTTATACTTATACAATGGTGCTATCTTTACAATCCATGCAAAGTTGTTCAAATAGCAACATGATATTCTTATACTTGCGGTAGGGCTACTCACAAATCCTGAAATTGTTTCCGTTGATTAAATTAAGTCATCAAGGTCCTCCACAGAATTAATTTTCTCTTTAACCTAAAAATAAATAATGCCACTTCTTACAATGTCTCCCAAATATTTACAAAATATATTAAGTGTACAGAGGTGATACTCACCTTTTCATGAAAGCAAAAACACAGCTATTCTTAAAAGAACTGTTCTTAATTTTAAAAAATGTACTTTTATCAATAACTAGTGTTTCTAAATTACTTTTTGAAAGTAAATGTCTCTACAACAAAGAAAGATTTTCTATTTTTCATTGTATCTTTATAATGTATTTTCTTAATACAGATAATATTTTTGATAATGTATTTTTAAAAATATCTTATTCTCCTCATGAGATGTTTTCTTTGTAGACCTAAAAGAATTAAACAATTCTTTTCAGGCAAATATTAAATATTTAAAATACAGAGAATATCTAAAGCTATTGTTTCTTATATAAAACCTCTAAGTTTGTAATTAATTTTCTATACGGAGGATTAAACAATAAATAAAAGAGACAAAGAAGATATATTACTAATAACATTAACACAAAGTATTAAATTTCTATTAAACTGACAGTCAAATCAAAAGGAATAACATAAAATTTGTTACTTGCATTATTCGTTAGGAAAAAACAATACCCCAGGGTGTGTGTGTGGTTTTGTCTTGTCATTTTCAACAAAAACCAGGTTTTACTTACCCTAGGACCCTAGGTCAGAAAAGGAAGGAAACTGGTCTCTATAATCGTGATGTTCACTTCAGAAGACTTACCGTGCAAGGGCTATGCGTTATCGTAAGCACGTTGTGTCTTCAGGGCATTCAAATCCTCACAAAATTCTGGGAGTTCCGCAATATATTAGTATTTTACAAAGCAAGGAAGCGAGGCACAGAAAGGCTCACTTGCCCAAGCCCACACAGCTGGTCAAAAGCAGACCCAGAATTTAAATATAGGAAATCTGGCTTCAAAACACGTGTTTCCCAATATGCTTTGAAAATAATATTTATTTTCAAACATTTTTAATTACAATGATAACAGATAAACCTATCTTATTACTCCATTTCAAGATACAAATAATAATTTCTGAAAATTACACATATTTTAAAAATAAAAAGACTTTATATCAATGCAACATTATTGGCAATATTACTTTAATAAACTAAATATTTGCTTTTTCTAAACAAATTTATCGACAGGCTTTCATCCATTCAGCACATAATATGTGTCGATGACACCGCTGTTGCAGAAGTTTTTAGACTTTAGAACTTTATAACCCAAAAGTGATAATCTGTGATAGACTGTTACTAGTTTATCTTTCTATTGTTCATATATAAAGCCTTGCCCTTTCCCCCAGAATCTATAAAACTGTTAAGTTAATATATCCTAATACTTTAGCGTACCTTACAAAATGATTGCTGGTCACTACAATATTTTCAAAGGCACTGTAATACCTAGAATCTCTAAGGAATGATTAAATTCTATTCAGTATGGTTTCAATGTTTCTATATTTATACTCATGTAATTTTAAAAATCTGTGTATGATAGTATAATTTTTATGTAATTATTTGCATATTCAATCCATGACAATATCCACTGTGGAAGTGTAGCAAGTGTGGAATGGGGTCCGGAACTTGGAATGTCTGGGAATATAGGATATCCCTCATTGACCTGGCTGGGGGATGGGAAATATGGAGCAGGGCCCTGAGAGCTACTTTGCATATCAATAACAGCAGGCTAGCTTCACAGTAATGCTGAACTGTTTGCCTAAGCCAGGGAGATGGGTGTGACTTTGACCCTGACATAGCTGGGAGGTGGCTCCCCCTTTACAGTGCCTGCTTCTTGGAAATGATTCGCTCCATACCACGGGCCACGCCTACTCAGACTAACAATGGCAACCCTGAGAGGCAGAAAATACAGGTGTAGCCGATTATAAGAGTCGGAAATGAGGTTTCAGAGGGGAATTCAGGCTGGGATTTAAATTAAAAGGCGGGCTGTCATGTGCAACAGGGAGGGACCATGCAGGGCCTTGTGGTCAAAAGAGGGTAGAAGGACCCTCACACAGCCTGGCCGTGAGGAGAGGTACCATGTGTTTTGGGGTTAAGAACTGGAGGTTGGGGTGACACGGCTGATGGTGCTGAGCACTGCTGGAGACCTGCCCAGCTGAGCATAGATTTCTGGGAGGAACCAAGGGGAGAAGCGAGCCCGGACTTCTGGTTTTGTTTCCGCCTCCCCCCCCCCCCAAATGCATTACCTCTGAGTGGTATGCTCTGAGACTGGCCTGACTGGGCAAAATGCGGTGGGGGGGAGGGGGGGGAGGACTATGTGTGTCTGTGGGCGTTCAAAGGGAGTAGGACTTAATTGCAAAATTATGCCATTACTCAAAACCTGTATAACTTTTTTAATTTAATGTATTTATTTTTAGAGAGAGGGAAAGTGAAGAGAAAAAGAGGGTGAGAAACATGTGTGGTTGCCTCTCCAGCGCCCCCCACTGAGGACCTGGCCTGCAACCCAGGCATGTGCCCTGACTGGGAATTGAGCCCGTGACCCTTTGGTTCGCAGACCAGCTCAGTGCTCTGAGCCACACTAGCCAGGGTGAAACCTGTATAAGTTTTAAGTAAATAATTCCTTTCCTTTTTACCTAACTTCTGGCATTGAGAGCCACAGTTCTTACCAGCAGGGAGCAATAGAACCCAGAGCAATAGACCCACAGGAGTTCTGTTACAAAACCAATTCTGAATGAACAACCTCTTACCATGTAACTGCACATTATAGAAGTACTATGGACAGTTAGGTAACCTAATCTTGAAAATATAATATAATGCAATCAGTGAACTTTCTAATACCTGAAAATAAACTTGACTTTAATAAACATGTCCTTCACTACTGGATCTTTTCCAACACCATACAGACACTCTCCATAAGCTCCCATCTTAAAATAAGAAAAGAAGAAATCTCCCATGGGCTCCACATTTGCCTTTCACCACCATCCATTGCTCTATTGCCCTCCCCAGTAAAATTCTCTAAGGAGCTGTTTACACTTGTTCCCTACAGTCTGGCTTCCATGGCAACTATTTATTAAAAATGCTCTTTGTCAGAATCCCTTGTCCTCATCTTAACCTTTCAACAGCATTAATATGGTACGAACTCTCTTGCCTTGGCCTGTGTACTACATTATATTGTTTTATTTCCAGAAAAAGTAATCATTACTAACATCCCATTACCTAGAAACAAAAACTATAGATTTTACCTTCTATCATGCTGATCTGTTTCACTTAAACTTCTGTTACCATTCCCTCGACGTAGACCACCAGTTAGTGATCAGCCTTCTTGAGAGCTGGTGCAATCACAGGTTCTTCTCATGTCCACTTTTCATTTCCATTTTCCTTACTTCATTTGTAAGCCATCCATAACTGCTACTTTTTAAAAAATCCATCACAAAAGCTAATGTTTTTAAATAATTATACTGGTAAAGAATTTTAAATATTATAAAATTTCAACTGTTATCCATCCTAATTAAGTTGTTAATTAACAAAACAAAAAGTGCCAATATATATTCTTTGCTTTAAAGATAGGTATACAAGTATAATACAATGTGATATTTAAGGGTTGACATACAGAAAGTTTTAAGTGAACACAAGGAAGTAATGATTCCTAACACCTAGACAAGGGAGTAATAATTAGATTTATGTTGTGAATGACTTTTAAAATAGCACAAGGCACATATAACATGAAGAAAGAATTCAGGGAAATGTCTTGGGGAAAAAATTTTAATTTTAAAATACCCATATGTTGGAGTGACATGAGCGCTTCATGGCTGAATAAGGTTTCTCTCATCGAATCCTCACCACCAACAAGAACAATTTGTCATCAACCCACAAACAAAAGAGCCTTTGTAAGAGCTGTGAGATCCATCACTGGACACCAAAGAATCCAGAAGGAGCCTCCCTTTGGGTAACAACAATGCAGACCACAGTCCTGGTTGCAGACCCTGCCTGGGCCATGAACAGGCTGCAGCCACTCTCAGCAGCATCTGGCAGCCCCCTGAAAACACTGTTTGAGATAATCATCCATAGTTAAGAAAGTCTTGTCCAGGTTTCCAGCAGAAAAGTTCCAGCACATCAACTAGAGAAGAAAAAAAAAAACATCCTCGGTACAGTCAAGAGGGCAGTTATTAAAGACTAGGAGAGTGACTGTTGGCTTCCAATGTAACACAGCAATGAAAATCTTTAAGAAACATGAAAAAAATCAAGGACACATAACACGGCAATGGAGCAAATTAATCTTCCAGTAACCAAGCCCAAAGACGTGGAGATACACAATATATCCAATAAAGGATTCAAAAAAGCAGTTTAAAAAAAAACGTAATATCCTGTAAGAAAACACAAAAATGGCAAATCAACAAAATCAGAAAACCAATACACAAACAAAACGTGAAGTTTAACAATGAGAAAGTAACAATAAAATAATAACCACACAGAAATTCTGGAGTCGAAGATCACAATGGATATGGTGAAAGAGAGCATAAACAGCAGAATGAAACAAGCAGAAGAAAGAGTGTGAGTTGAAAGACAGAAACTTGGAAATTATCTCATCAGAGGAAAACAAAAAAATAGAATAAACAGTGAAGAAATCCTAACTGAATTATGGGATGCCATCAAAAGAAACAATTTGCAAATCACTGAAGTTCCAGAAGAAGAAGAGAGGGAGAAAGGATAGAAAGCTTTTCTTTCAAGTGGCTGAGAACTTCCATAATCTAGGGAAAGATTTGGATATTCAAGTCACTGAGGCTCTTAAGTCACCAAACAGACTCAAAGAGATATTTTCCAAGACATATTACTATAAAACTGTCAAAAATCCAAGACAGGGAAAGGATCTTAAAAACAGCACGAGAAAAGACGCTGGTAACTTATAAGGGAGTCTCTCAGTGGATTTCTCGGCAGAGACCGTGCAGGCCAGGAGAGAGTCCGGTGAGGTATTCAAAGGGCTGAAAGAAAAACCCGCCAAGCAAGAATACTCACTCTAGCAAAGCATCAGAATGAGTATTATCCCTCCAATTGTATGAAGCAGATGAAAAGATATAAACAAAACAAATAATTTTAATTGCATGTTAGGGCAAGAAAACAACTGATAAATATGATTGGATATCTTACATTATAATTGTAAACAGATTTAGTTCAATATAAATAAAAACTGAATCATTCACATAATTAAAAGACAATTTTTATTCTAATTTTCAATCTGAAGTCATTATGCTAATTTTATCTAAAAATTATCTTGAAACATTAATTGGATAAAAAGGTTACCTAATATTTCCTAGTAATTTATGCATAAATACCTATTCAATATTCACCAAGAGTCACAAAAGTATTGCAATTAATTATGGATGATTCAGCTGAAACCAGCACCATGTTATAGCATCATTACCTGCTTTTAAGATAAAATTTTAAAATAATGCCAAAAATTAAGCCAGGGCTATAATTGCTGTCCAGAAAAATCCATACAGCAGCCTAAAACTGCTGTCCTTAGAAAGTTCTGCTTGAATGGCTGGCCCTTGGTTGGTGTCTGGAAACCTGACTTTGGGTAGGGTTTCCACTATTTCCTAACTGATAGGAGTGGCTTACTGGGCCTAAAAACTGTTTGTAACACCAAGCGGGCTAATGGGGAGCACTTGCTTTTCTTCTGCGAACCTGGAATTTGGGGACATGCTGTGGGGAAGACGCCTGTGTGTGTGTGACCACTGTGCCATAAGAACCCTGGCACTGAGTCTAAGGAGACGGTCCTGGTAGATGGCATTTCACGCTGTTGTCAGAATCTGACACTGGGCCAGTTAAGCACAGCCTGGTGCTGTCACAGGGAAAGGACTTTGGGAGCCTGCATCTGGTTTCCTCCAGACTTTGTCACTCGCACATTTTCTCTTTGCTTATTTTGCTTTGATCTTTTCACTGTAATAAATCACAGGTGTGAGAACAACTATATGCTGATCCTGTACTTTTTTCTAGTGAATAAGGAAATCTAGGTGTGGTTTTAGGAACCTCTAACATAGTTTCATTATGTGAAATTTTTATTATTTGGGTTGATGTGTTATACATGATCATAGTCGGAAGGTGATTTCAAGAATGCCTGATCTCGAATTTGTTTTTCTTGGTGCTTGTGAAGATTCCTGTAGATCAGCATCCATCTGAATAAAGGCATTAAAGGGGTAAGTGAAACAACAATGTTAGAAAATAATGTCAAACAAGCATCAATCCTATTTTAATAAGAATAAAAAATATATAATCCTAATGATTGACAATGTTCTATAGTATGAAATTTCCTATAAAGAAAATGAAAATATCAAAGTGTCAATTTTCTTTAACTAAGGAAGATTTAATTCCTTTTTATAATAGTTATAAATCAATCAAGTAACCTGGATAACCACAGAAAAACATATACCTATCATATATAGTATAATAATGTACCAGTGATTACCGAGGTTTTTTTTATTTGTTTCTAATCCTTTAAATTTTCTATTAAACTAAAAACATGGCTCACCTATAGAAGGCAGTTAGGTGTTCACAGGGCAAGTCAACAAGTCAAAGAAATCGCATCCAGAGTGTAGGATGAGTTACCCATGGGCATTCCAGCAAACTCAACAGGTAGGAAAAAGGAGCCTGGTCTTCCCTGTTGCCCTGCTGCTCTTCTCTGTTCATCTGATAAAGCCCTGTCCTTCGTGTCCAATGTAAATGCCACACGCACAACCTGGAAACCCTGACGTCATAGAATTCCCTCTGCCCAGTAACTTCTCACATCTGGCCGTCACTGAGTTGTACCGACACCTGCTTTCTGTCGCTGCTTTTGTTTTGCCACTGTCACTGCCCTAGTCAGACATGTGCTTTCTTGGGGGGAAATACCACCAGCTACCGCTGTTCTTTCTTATATGAATAACATCCTTAAAGCAAAGCAAATGAGAAAGACATAGGCCTAGGAAAACTACATTTTAAATTGAGCTGCCTGACTTGCTCTGAGCATGGACAGGTGAAAACTTGTTAATGGACTGATGAGAGTCCAAGGAGGCAAAACTGCCTTCGTCTCCCGGCCTTTTTGCGTGATTTCCTTCCACCTACCCTCCACCCAATTAATCCCTCTGTCCCTCTAGGGCTCAGTGCACTAGGGCCTGCAGGCCAAATTCAACCTGCCGTATGTTTTTGTAAATAAAGGCTCATTGGAACACAGTGTGCCTACTCACTTGCACTACGACAGCTTTCACACGTCAGTGACAAACTTGAGTGGACAAGACAGACCACATGGCTTAAAATCAGGCCCTTTCAGAAAAAGCTTGCCGGTCACGGCTTTATACCATTACCAGAGTTTCCTAATCAAATCCAGTCTTATTATCCTTCTGCTCAAAGCTCTCCAATGAATCCCCGGAGGAAATATTGCTGATTCCCTAACCCATAGCCATTCCTTAGACTTTATTCTTGCTGGAGAAGCACAACTATATTTGGATGTTTGCTGTCATGATACACAAACAAGGTGGTATCCCCCCCAGCTCCAAAAAGAGAAATGGATTTACTAAGCTAATTTCAGTAACTGGTTTGCCACTAACTGCTTCAGAAATGAGCATGTGACATAACCTAGCCCATAAAATGTTAGGGGGAGTCTCTGTTGTTTCTTATTTAAAAGGAACACATGGCTCTTCATTAGTAGTCATCAGGGAAATGCAGATGAAAACCCCAATGAGATACCACTTTACACCTGTCAGAATGTTCATCATAAAAATGTAAACGATAACAAGGGTTGGTGAGTACAGGGAGAGGAGAGAAAGCCTTGTGCGCTGTGATTGTAAACTGGTGCGGTCACTACGGAAAACTGCATGGAGACGCCTCAGAAAGAATGTGAATAGAACTGTCATTCCACTTCTGGGTATTTATCCAACAAAAACATAAACACTAATTTGAAAAGATGCCTGCAGCCCTATGTGCTTTGCAGCATTATTTACAATAGCCAAAATATGAAGCAACATAAGTGTTCTTTGATAGATAGATGAATGAATAAAGAATATGTGGCATGTATATATACAGAATGAAATATCACTCAGACATAAAAATGAATGAAATCTTGCCATTTTCAGCAACATGGGCAGACCTGAGAAGGTGCTTTGCTAAGTGGAATAAGACAAACACCATGCAATCTCATTAATACGTGGAATCTAAAAAAATAATAACAGAAACAGACCCCATAGCAACAGAGAACTGATAGTTGCCGAAGGTAAGGAGTTGAGGAGATGCATGAAGTAGAACAGAGGTGTCAAACTCATTTTCACCCGGGGCCACATCAGCCTCAAGGTTGCCTTCAAAGGGCTGAATGTAGAGCTCCTTGCCCCTAGCTAAGGAGTAGTTACATTTATACAGTCCTAAAATTAATTTGGCCCTTTGGAAGGCCCACAACCTCGAGGCTGATGTGGCCCCCAGGGAAAATGGGTTTGACACCCCTGAAATAGAAGAATGTGAATAAGAAATGCTTTCTGGACTTGAGCTGGGTCCTCTCTCTATCCAATCAGGTCTTTTTCCCAGGTTTTCCAGGCTAGACTCTGCCCTTTTACGGCACCATAAAGGCTCCTACTGAGCATGCCTCAAAGTGTTGCCTCCCCACCTAGTTTCTACTGTGCACGCATTTAGGTCCCCTGCACCATCTTGACTTCTACTGAGCGTGCACCCAGAAGACAGATCTCCCCTGTTTCTTTTTTGCCCCCAGACTCCTAAGGAGTGGACTGGTTGTCCCTCACAGACACTGGAAAGCCAGTCCTCCCTCCCTATTAAAGGTGTTGGTGGCAGACGTGTAGAACAGAGGAATGTTGATCTCTTTGATGGGATTTCACTCTGCCTTGGAGTGTTTGAAGCTGTAACTTCCAGACCTAAGCCTGATTACCTACTGAGTAATCCGGTACAGGGTAGGTATAATTTTCAAACTCAGTCAGGCCCAGCCAGTCTAGCTCTCTTAACGTTTAACTCCTAATTGCCTATACTAACATATACTTATTTAATGCAAATCTTCCAAATGGGTTAATTGAATATTAAAGTACAAAACTGTCCTTAGGGTTTTCAGGGTTTTTTAACAAGATTTTATCTATTTATTTTGCCCTGGCTGGTGTAGCTCAGTGAATTGAATGCTAGCCTGTGAACCAAAGGGTCTCAGGTTTGATTCCCAGTCAGGGCACATGCCTGGGTTGCAGGACAGATTCCCCAGTAGGGGGCCACACAAAAGGCAACTTCACATTATGTCTCTCTCCCTCCCCTTCTCCCTTCCTTCCCCTCTCTCTAAAAATAAACAAACAAAAAATTCAACAAAGAAAAGTGAAAGCCCCCAAGAAAAATATTTTTTAAAAAACCTCAATGTCACTAGGAATAATATTTTATCTATTTATTCTTAGAGAGGTAGGGAGGAAGAAAGAGAAGGAGAGAAACCTCGATGTGTGGTAACCTCTCACATGCCCATAAATGGGGGCCTGGCTGCAACCCAGGCATGTGCCCTGATGGAGAATCAAACTAGCCACCTTTTGGTGCGCAGGCCGACACTCGACCCACTGAGCCATACCAGCCAGGACTGACCTCAAGGTTTTGAAATCCTCACTCAATGAAGAGCCACACCTATTATTTTTTAAATCCTAATTATTTTCTCTGTTTTCATCCATTTTCTTTCACATTTCTTTATTTATGATAAAAACAAACTCCAATACAGCAGAAGCTCTTCCACTCAGGACCTTGCCCTATGTATCTCTTTATCTGGCTATTGATCGGTATGCTTTAATAGCCTTCATAGTAAATCAGCTATCTAGTGAGTAAATGGGTTTTCTTGTATTCATTGAGCCATTCTAGCAACTGAATCGAACCTGAGGAGAAGGTTCAGTGAACCTCTGGTTGGTAGCTGCTTGGTCAGAAGCATAGCTCACGTCCTGGGATTTCCACAGGCACCGAAGAGAAAGGCAGTCTTGTGAGACTGCGCCTTTGCCTGTGAAACCTGATTGTCTCGGGGGAGGCAGCGCCGGAATTGAGGTGAATTCTCGGATGCACCGCTGGCATGTGCAGATGATTTGTTGGGGTGGGTAAGCTGCCACACACACACGAGAATTGGGTCGCAGGAACTGTTCAGAGTGTTTATATGTCTCCTTATTCTTAAACACTACTGTTTCCAGGAGTGTCACTTTTCAACAAACGCCTCTTCTATTTCATCTTCCCTCTTTTGTATCTTACAGCCTAACATGGTAAATAATCACAGAAACAGTAATTAAGTCTGTACTATTAAGCTCTCTGAATACGGAGCTGTAAATTTGCCTATGGTGTGAAATATATATACATAATTTCTGTGACTGTGGGGTGGCCATAAAAATCTACATTAATGGTCCTCTTAGAGAAGTGGTTATTGATAGTTGGAGCCAAGCAGATGTCTAAACTCGTTTCTATCAAAGCCTTTGATATGGAGTGCCGCCTCACCTTGTATTTTATCTGTCTCAGTGATAACAACTATATCTACCAGTTTTAACACTTTGGTTGAACAATTTAGGCTCTAAGCCACTCTGTTTTTTTGTCTGTTTAGCATCATTTTCTCCCTTTGGAATCAGAGCAAAGGTCATTTCTCTCTGCCTGGTGCTTGAAGATGGGCATTTGCAGAATTTATTGCTCATTTCCTTCCTTTTAGCATTTGGGTTGTATCTTTATTCTTATAATCTTCACTCTTTTTTGTGTGTTCTTTGCAACTTAATGTGCAGTTCTAGAATTTTCAGTTCTTCAATCTTCTGAGCTGATCCAATATTAAACTAGGAGCCTGTCCTTGTGGTTTTGAAATCCTGACTCACTGAAGGAGCTGCACCAATTACTTTTTTAAATTCTAATTATTTTCTGTTTTCCATCAAGTTTCTTTCATAGTTTTCATTCATGATAATAAAAACAAGTCAGAACACACGTTACTTTTTTTTCCCCTGAATTCTCTGAATCAGTGTGTAACACAACAGTTCCTATGTTCCACTTCCAATGTTAGTCCACCTCTCTTCCTTCTAGTTCTCAGAGTTTCTTATTGCCTTTTCCAACATATTCCTTTTAATAGATTTTCATTTCTCTGGTAACTTCCTCAGAAATTCCAGATATCTCAGCAATAATGAATATGTATTATATATATATTAGGTAAGTTAAAGTAACCATGGATTTTCTTAATTGGCTTCCACATGAAGAGATACCTGAATAAATATTATTACTCACATGTACATTGAAGTATGAATGTAATAACTTTGAAATTCATAATAAAACCTTAAATATTTAATTATATATCAACTTCCTAAATAATTCTTGTAGTTTAAAAATATTAAAACTTTGACTTTAAAACATTTGCTAATTCAGTGTGCTTTTTCTGTGTTTACTACATTATGGTTATAACCATCTTTACATAATATGCTGAATTTTATATAACAAAATATATTAGGCTTAATACAATATGGGAAACTAAAATAGTCTTACTGTTGGTAGAACTAGTGCTTTTTCTTATTTATATCTGTCAATGTCTTTAATGAAGTACTTCAATTAAGTCACCTTCTGACAATTTTATGAACTCAGATTTTCCTTGATCATTGTTAGAAAAAATGTTCACTTCCGTGGCTGAAAGTCTTTTTTAAAGAAAGGGCTTGTTAAGCCATTGCTAGCAAATAACAAACAAACAAACAAAAACAAATGGTGGGTCCTGGGGCATGGAGTCTAAGCCAGCAGCAGCCCCACTGGGTGGGAAAAAGACGACGTGTCCATCACCCCAGAGTTTTGCAATCATTTCATACATCAAGTGTGACTGGGTGGAGTTAAAGAAGATCTAAGCCTTTCTGAAAGGACTTACGTTAGCCATAGAGGAAGGGGAAGGTGCCACAGCAGAGGATCTTGCAAGATCGCTGGGGAGCAGGGAGGGAATTCCAAAGGGGCAAGGGAGAGCCTGCCTTCCCCCGAGAAGGGAGAGGTTGGGAAGTGCCAGAGGCGGCGGACTAAAACCACAGCCAGTGCAGGACACATTGCCATACGCCCAGGTAAGGATAAACCAACTATTGCGGCCCGCGACACAGCAGGAGGAAGCTTGCACAGAGCACGCCTGGGCGGAAAAGGTTGCAGCAGAAGTGCACTGTGGAGGTTAACATGGCGATAGGAGAAGGCCCCTGCAGAGGGCATGCACCAGGCTAGTAAAATGTTCGGACAGAGGAAAAGTCTTGCTTACTTGCTTCTGGACCACATAAGATTTAGGGCCAGGATTTTTAAATGACGGACATGTGGAGACGGACGGCCCCTTTTCCCCTTCTGGTTCCCCTCACTCTCCCGGTGGTGGGGGCCTGAGCATTCCCTGCCTGGTGAGCCCTGGAAACCGTGTGGTGGGGCAGCATTCCCAGGCCCTTCCGGACCAGAGAAGCAGTGGTGGTGCGGGCAGCTAGCACTGCACTGCATGGTCCTGTTCACGGGACACGCAGACTCACTGGAGAGCTGACAGCTGGAAGGGTGGGGCATAGGCACTGGGCCAGCCCGCAGGAGCAAAGAAAAGGGCAGTGTGCAACAAGCAGGACCCCGGAGAGTGCCCAAACCCTGAAAGATGCCTGAACCCGGACTGCGACGGGGAGCCGACTAAGCCGACTCGATGATCATCCCGCAGCTGCCTACGTTTCCCAAAGGACCGTACTTTAAATGGGAGAAGGAATTCCAGGTGCTGCTTTGAACTAACCCATCAAAGGGTAATGGGATTATTTACCAACACCCTTTGGGTGTTTGGGTGTTTTAGAGGGAATGGGCTCTTCTGAGGCAGAAGCCCGTTATTCTTCCAAAATTATGGAACTTTTGAATAAACGACCCCTTTCCTTTTTCACCAATGCTCTGTCTCCAGAGTTTGCCTATTGGGCAGCGAGCAGTAGAACCCCACTTGCTGTTTGGTAACAATGGGGTAAGCAGGGCTGTCCAATCTTTGGCATCTCTGGCCCATACTGGAAGAATAAGAATTGTCTTGAGCCACACATTAAATACATTGTGACACATAATCATCAAAAAAATCTCATAATGTTTTAGGTAAATTTATGATGTGTTGGGCTGCACTCATAGCCATTCTGAGTTGCATGTGTCCTGTGAGCCACAGGCTGGACACACCTGGGGTAAGGTTAAGCAGGGGGCTAGTTCCACAGGGAAAAAGTGTCCACTCCTTCATATTAGCTGTGGACAGCAGATTGGAAAGTTCATGTGTAAATGAATAAGTGGAGGTGTTAACAATGTAGATCATTCAGGCCCCTGCTGTGGGGGCCCAGCTTTAGGGCTTAGAAGCTGAAACATAAGACATGTTGTTTTCAGCTTAATGAAACCCATAACTGACCATTAGTCAGAGCCCGGTGGCCTTTCTTACTGCCCCAGAGAGTAAATAAGGGAAGGACCCAGAATTATGGGCCAACCTGTGGAAAAAAAATGATTTGAGTACTGAGGCTACATGTTAAATCAAAATCATACATTAAATCAGGACCTTTGGTGTTAAATGCACTTACCTAATTTTTCTTAAAAATGTATGGAATGGAAATAAATATAAGATGTAGACACTAAGTGTTTAGTAATTATAAAAGATTTTTGGAGGGAAGGATGGTGGAAATGAAACCCAATGAATACGAGGTGTCACCATAAAAGAGTTTGCTAGCTGCCCACCAGCTGATACCCTAAGGTGTTATGTAAATAAGTTCCCTGGGTCTATGTATGGCTCCATCCTGGACAGATACATTGGCTTGATCAGCCTCAGGAGCTGTGTGAGTCTAGTTAACATTAAAAGAGACATAGGTATTTATTGGTATCTTTGTTAATTTATACAAAGAAATATAACCATCAGATGGGTCAGATATTTATATCACTAGAGCTATTTGCAGTTTGGTTAAAAAAAAACTATGAAACACCAAATAATTAGATTACTTAGTAAGCCAGAAATTGGCATAGGTGAATTGGCCTAATAAGTAATATGATACTAATGCTTACTGACCTCAGGGTATCTGCAGTGTAAGCCCTGGAATTTTTTGTTGTGATGGTGTTTTGTTGGGGTTTTTTTTGGTTGGTTGTTTGTTTTGTAATGCAAGTGCCTGCATTAAACTTTAATTGCTGAGGCTTCCATTTCAATAGGCATCCATTTCAAAGATGTCTATATCAAACAATAAGCACACTGGCAGCCAGGCAACGAAACTGGACCATTTGGACTACTTGCTTGCTTTCTCTTCCTTTGCATCACAAAACCTTAGGCTCCCAAAGTAGAACTCCAGGCCCAGGAGCACAGGTCTCTCCCTGCAATCTCGCTGTGTCGCCCCAGGTGTGCTGTGTAATTACCAGGTCTTGTAAGTAATAACCCTGCATCTTTTCCAAGTTTCCTAATGGTTATGGCTGAGGGGTATCTTGCAATCATAAGAAAGGCCGGTCAGGCCATGACATTGGTTTTTGATAGGCTGAGAGCAGTACAAAATGGGCTGATAGTCTGATACTCTTATATGCATTAGAGAACTGTATTGTTAAAATATAGAATGAGACTGGATATTTGCATCAGCATTTCGATGTATTCCTACTCCTGGAAGAATTTGAGAAAATATCCCCACCGCTACCATCAGCATCTCCCCATCGACCTTACCCAAGTTTATTTACATGTGTGTTTTTAATGAACTTCATTTTAATGGACTTCTTTACTTATTAATACAAATGGTTAAAATGTGATAATACCAATTTCTTTGAGCTTTTGGAGTAGAAGTTATTTTCTGTAAAGTGCTGTATCATTTTTACTTGTTAGCCACTCTCCCCCACACCTATTCTCTAGAACTCAATCCATCATATGTAATAATTTAACCCTTAAACATGAGGTATATCTTGCCTGTGTCAGTTCTCTAATAACAATAACATGTTATTTTAAAAATAAGACCAGATCATTATTCAATGACACTCTCCTATGTGCCTGAAGGTTGTTTAATGACAGCTGTAGAGAAACTCTTGCCCAGCGCCCCCTGCTGGCTGGAAGGCCCTGTCACAGGTGAGGCAAGCACCAACTTTTTCAAGAGCTGGTTGTACCATCAGGAAACCTGGACTCATCAACTCAGGGTCTTTTGAAAGTTGTATAAAGGTCTCACATGTTGTGAAGGAAAAGACTCTTTTTCCTCCTCACTCTGGGTAAAGTCACAGGAGAATTTAGTACTCATTTTTATTCTCTGGATATTAAATGGTGAAATTTTTAAGTCTAATGATTACATGGGAAAAGTAATATATTTATCTCCATCTTCGATCATGTATTGAGAGTTGACGAATTCCTCTATATAAATCTTACATAAGCCAAATTAAATATTTTTTAATTGAAAACATATTTGGTATTAAAATATTTAAAGATTAATGGAAATTCTTATTTATCTTTTCTGATAAGTATCAGTCTTTATTCTCAATATTTTCTCCAGATATTACAGAAGCAGAATGGAATATCTTATTCCTGATAGTTAAATGTACATGCATGCAATATGAATATTCACAAATATCTACAAAATCTACATGAGTATTTTACCTAAGGGAAAATTAAAGTAAATTACGTGTGTTTTTGTGGCGATCGGGCGGGTTCGGGAAGGGGTTAAAGGTGAGATCCAGTGCTTCTAGCGTTCACTATTATTTGCAGTGCTAAGCAGTAGTGTGGCCACTAGGTGTCAGTAATTGATTAGAAATCAACAGCAGTAAACAATTTCTTGGAAACAAAAATAATATATTTTACCAACAGTATATAGTTATATGGTCAATAAACAACTTGAGCTTCACCTCTGATCTTAATTTTTTTTTAATCTTTGTAAGTTTTCTTTGTCCATAATCCAAAGATCTGGTCCCATGAGCCCCTTGTGACACTGAAGCAGGTACAATTTGTTTAGGCCTCCTCATTGGTCTTTTCTGTCTGCCACTTTCTCTGACTTGGCCCTTTGACCCTGAGTTACAGTTATGTTCAACCCAGAAACAGTGCCTCAAGGTGACAGTCTGAGCCCTACACTTCAGGTTACTGTCCTCTTGAGCTTGATCAACAGGGTGCCTTTTACTGCCTGCAAAACAATCAGAGCCCCCTGTGAAAATCCTGCCTGGGTCCTATTGTTGCCCATTTCTTTCACCTTAAACCTATGTTTTCTAAGTTTATAGAGTGTGTATTGCTAAGAAATTGATACGCTTACATATAATTTCAACAATTCTAACCATACTATCTGAATCTTTAGAAAATGCATTTTCAAGGTGGAATTCATTCTGAAGATGACTCAATAATATTTATTTAATATTGGTAATTTATATGACCATTTCTCATTAACCTAATATTTATAAACACTTTTCACATGGTCAGTACTGTAAGTTTAAGGTAATCCTGAATTTAATCACATGATGTAGGTACCACAGTTATTGCAGCTGAGATTTGGGCTAAGGACATACTTTAACCATTGAGATGGTTGAGAAAGGTAAGAAGCTAGGCTGTGGCTTACTTGAGGTCACCGTGCATGGAAGTGACAAACGTAGTTTTGCTGACATTACCTACCTGTCAGGTGTTTTGTAAGCACCAACTTAAGTCATCTAAATTAAACTTCTTGGTGACCTCCGAAGTGCTAGGCAGATATTATTGGATTTATTAATATTTAAATGTAAAGCCTTATGTTCATATTGTTATGTTCACTAGAACAATCAGTTAATCCATCAAACATGTAACACACTGCTAAGACTCGAAGGTACAATAATGATTAAGAGTTGACGCCTCAAGGGGTGTTGAAGACCCACAAAAAGTGAACATAGAGAATGTCTGTTTGTGTGTGGGGGATGATCCTAACTAGAGATTGAACAAAGCAAATATCCATTTACACAGATGATGATCTAGAAGGCAGAAGTTGTACTAGCACAGCCACATTGCTTTCTAGGTAGAAGTCAAAAGCCCATGCAGAACAGTCCTGTGCTTCTGATGATAGGAACAATTCTGTACGCGGTCTCAGCCATGGGCATGAGCAGTGTCTGTAACGGGGATGCATCTTGTAGTGCAGGGCATGTTTGAAACTAGACTTAGCTCTCTGATCTTTCTACAACAAGCATCAGATCGAGGATACAACCCAGACTGTCTGCATTTCCTAGCTCACACAGGGTGCAGTGACATGACATAGGAGAGAAACTGGAGTTCATTGGCCCACATTCCCATAGGTAGCGAGGATTTGGATTATCTGCTTGGGATCTAAACTGACCTATGAGCCATCCAGAAAGACCTAATAGTTTCTGGTCCAGGAGGCAGGTGATCACAGAAGGTTCCTGGGATTCCAGACTGGAAATGACATTCCTGAGAAGTAGAAGGTCTACCTTCTGGACTGCCAGTGAATGAGGTACCCTTTCCTCATTCATGCCTTGCTGCCTTACTCCTGAATTTTTCTTCTAAATCAAGAAAATTATTTTAATGTCCACTAATGAAGCCAAATCTGCAGGTATTAACAGACTTTTTTCCACAGAGAAAAATTGTCAACATCAAATATGGTTTAAAGTTACTTTTGCTGGATTTTTTTTGCGTCTTTGCTTATTTATTTGAGACCTACCTTTTATATCCCATAAAAACGAAATGACATAAGAAGCTGTTAACAAATGTCTGGTGAATTGAAAGTGTCAGTAAATGTCAAGTGAATTGAAAGTAATGGTTTGCTTTAAATATTGATATTAGGGAGTTGAGACCGAGAAAACAAAGATTCGGCTTTAGTGTGAATGGTAATTTATCTCCAGCTAAAAAGAAGGTAGTTGCAGTCATTAACACTGTTGGCATTTCACTTAAAGTGAATTTGTATACTTGGCAACAGTCAGTAATAAAAATAACACAGCTTTTAATTTTATAATCTTTTTCACCATAAAATTTAGGAGTTTTTAGCTTTATTGAGGTATAATTGGTTTACAAAAAAACTGTGTATAAGTAACGTACAAATTTAGTGAGTTTGGACATATGTATGTCCCCATGTTACCACCACCATAAAGATAATAAAAATATCCATCACCTCCAAAAAATTTAGAATTTAGATTTAAACATATTGTTCTAATGTTTAGAAGAGTTTGCTTTTTTTTCTGAGAGCACGTGTTTATTTTCATTTCTGCAAACTGCCCCAGCTCTCTGCAGGACAGGAAACGGGAGGGACGTAGAAGATGCTGTCTTGTGTTCTGCAGTGAAGTTCTGTCAAAAGACCACCGGAGGGCGCTGGACCGCACACCGGGAAATTCATTCAGTAGGGGTGGACTGCTCTGACAACCTGCAGGGTAGGTGAGGTGAACTATCTCTCCATTTCCTGATAAGCTTATTTTAAAAGCATTCGAATATGCATTCAGTGTTTAGTGCAAAGTGTGACTTCCCAATGGCAAAATTCATGTCCTTTTCAGTCTGAAATATCAAATTTTATATCCCTTATGAGAGGACATTTGTTGCAAATACAGGAGAATGCAAAAGATTTATTTCTACAAATGTCTTGAAATCAAGAGCTTAGCTGGCTGGGTAGCTCAGTTGTTTAGACCATTGTCCCAATATGTCAAGGTTGAGGGTTCAATCCTTAGTCGGGGCATATGCAGGAATCAACCAATAAGTGAATAAATAAGCAGAACAACAAAAGTCAATGTTTTTCCCCTGTTTCTCCCCCTTCCTCTCTCAAATCAATAACGTAATTTTTGTAAATAATGTAAAATTGTTTTTAAATAACTGCATCCCAGAACAACTCTGAATCTGGAAATTCACAAAGTCTGTCATCCAATCAAATACAACCAAAAATTCAAAGAAGAAAACAAATCCATAAGAAGGAAAATCGGTCAATAGGAAAAGGCCCAGAAATGACACAAATGACAGTTATAAACAATGGCATTTAAAAAGTTTTAATAGTTATACCTCCATAAATTTAAGGGCCAGAGGAAAGAATGAACATGCTAAGTAGCAATGTGAGGAGTACAAAAGAGCTCCACTGTGAGGTAAAAGTTACTGAAAGCAGATACAGGGTTCAGCAAAAGTCGGTTTACCGTTCACGTGGAAAACAATACAATAATGAATAAATGATAATACAATAGTAAACTCTGTTTTTCACATACCACGGTAATCCTACTTTTGCTCCTCACTCCTGTAATGCTGCCAGTGAAACAGAAGACACAGCAATAGAAACTGTCCAAAATGAAAAGCAGGAAAAGGGACTATACAATAAAAATTTGACCCCAGCATTAACTGTGGACAAATTCAAATGGCCAATGAGTGTGTAACTGGAGTTGTTGGAGGAGGGACACAATAATAGAAAATACATTTAAATAACGTCTGAGAATTACCCAAACTTGGTAAACACTACAACCCACACATCTAAGAAAATTAATGAACCCCAGGACCAAAGAAATAAAAAAAGAAAAACAAACCAAAGCAGATTAATATTTGCTTAAAACAAATGATAGCGATCATCTGAAATCCTCCAGTGGAGAATGACACAGTACAGAGGGAAGAGCACAATAACCAAGACGTCAGGCTTTGTGGTGAAAACAGTGGTCACCAGAAGGTACTCTTACCAGTAAAGAAAAATCTTAGAATGTTGTAATTTAAAAACAAAACAAAAATACTGTTAACCTGGATTTCTAAACCAACTAAGAAAGTCTTTCAAATATGAAGGTAACATAAAGCATTTTTTCAAAGCCAGTATAAAAATCTGTCATTTACAACTACAAAAATTTATAATGCTAATGATTTATTAACCAAAGAATTAAATATTAAAGTTGCAAATTAAGTTCTAAATTATTCTAATATTGTTTTTATGACAAATCTAGTCTTAGATATAGTTAACAAACCTGCATCATTTCATTCTGTTAACCATGTTTTTAAATAAAAAGTTTAGTGACAATTTTCAAGAACACTGTGTACTGTCACGATGACCTTTAAAATCTGTGTCTAGTGATGTCCTTCGGTGGCTATACCCTGAGGACACAAAGCTGGGCGTTGTGAGTAGGTAAAGCCATAGCTGAGGTGAGGTGGGAGGTGTAAAGCATATCCCCCTGGAACGTTAACGCTTAATTTAATAAAATTAAAACAATTTTTTTAGCAAAACAGAGCAGCACCACATATAACAATATTGGGGCATTGCATTATAAATGTACAAGACAAAGATAAGCTTCAACATCCCCCAACCCACCTAGGAATTCACACTTTGCCTCAGGATGCACTTCAGTGGGAAAGCTTGCAAAGAATATCTGCATTACAGGCATCGTGCATGCAATGGTGTAATATGCCTGTACGTCCAGGCATGTGGAATGATCCTGCTCAAGTCACCCAGCATTTTTACTCTTCAGCTACCTTGTTTCTTAAATGAGAGAATAATACAACACACACAGTAAGTCACTAAACTGCTGTCAAAATGGATGTAAAAAGATCACTGTCCTGGCAAGTCACTGACGTCTTACAATGAAACAGAAATTAGAAGGGAGGTTTAGAGAGGAAATTTTTTGGAACCCGATAAGCTGAGAATATTGCAACAAACCACATGAAAAGGAAAAAAGATCATAACATCTCCCCCAATGTGGAACTGAATGAAAATAAAAACACCATGCATCAAAAATTGTCGGGTGGTAAACCATTACTTAGAGGACATTTTGTAGCCTTAAATAGCAGTATTAGAAACAAAGAAGTATATGAAAAGTCAATAAACTCATCATCCTCCTTAAGAAATGAGGGTAATGGGGGGAAATGTATAAATAAAGCCATAAGTAAGCATGAAAAAGGAAATAATGGAAAATCAAGGAAACAGAAAACATAGAGAAAATTAATGCAACCAAGAGCTGGTTCTTTGAGAAAAACAATAAAACTGGTGCCAACAAGCAAAAGAAATTCCAAGTAGCTTCTGGACCCTGCCAAGACTCCAGCCCACTGCACACACAGGGATAGGGAGAGGGAAATCGGATTTCCACACTGAACAGTAAGACCCAGGAATCTGATTTAAACTGATCTTAGAAAAATAAAGCAAGTGAATGTTTCATTGCCACTGTTGAAGTTGTTATCCTCCAGAAACATGGGATAAAATTATATGTGCCAGTGGATGTCACAAAAATCTTTATTTACTTTCCCACTAAGATCAGGAACAAGACAAGGATGCCCACTTTCAACCATTCCTATTCAACATAGTACTGGAAGTCCTAGCCACAGCAATCAGACAAGAAAAGGAAATAAAATAAAATCCAAATTGGAATGAAGGAAACAAAACTGTCACTGTTTGCAGATAACATGGTAGTGTACTTAGAAAATCCTATAGACCCTGCCAAAAAACTGCTTGACCTAATTAACAAATTTGGCAAAACAGCTGGATACAAAGTCAGTAGTCAGTAATCAAAGTCATTTTCATATACCAACAATGAAACATCAGAAACAGAAATCAGGGAAAAAATCCCATTTGATATAGCAACAAGAAAAATAAAGTACCTAAGAATAAACCTAACCAAGAAGGTAAAAAACCTGTATGCAGAAAACTATACAACACTGAAGAAAAAAATTAAGGAAGACACAAACAAATGGAAGCATACACTGTGTTCATAGATTGGAAGACTTAACATCATCAAAATGTCCATACTACCCAAAGCAATTTACAGATTCAATGCAATACCTATTAAAGTACCAATGGCATATTTCACAGACATAGAACAAACATTTCAGAAATTTATATGGAACCATAAATGATCCTGAATAGCTGCAGCAATTTTGAGAACGAAGAACAAAGTAGAAGGGATTACAATACCTGATTCAAACTGTATTACAAGGCCACTGTAATCAAAACAGCCTGGTACTGACATAAAAACAGGCGCATAGACCAATGGACCAGAACAGAGAGCCCAGAAATAAACCCAAGTCTCTATGGTCAAGTAATATTTGATGAAGAGGGAAGAAGCATAAAATGGAGCAAAAATAGCCTCTTCTACAAATGGTGCTTGGAGAACTGGACAGCTACATGTAAAAAATGAAACTTGATCAAGAACTTACACCATACACAAAAATAAATTCAAGGTGAATAAAAGACTTAAATACAAGTCATAAAACCATAAAAGTCCTAGAGGAGAACATTGGCAGGAAAATCTCAGACATTCCACACAGCAACATCTTCACTGATATGTCCTCTAAAGCAAATTAAATTAAATCTCATCAAACTAAAAAGCTTCTGCATGGCTAAAGAAAACAGCATTAAAATGAAAAGAGAGTCAACCATATGGGAAAACATATTTGCCAATGACACCTTGGACAAGGGCTTGATCTCCAAAATATATGAAGAACACACATGACTCCACTCCAAGAAGACAAAAGAGACAATTAAAAAATGGGCAAAAGACTTGAACAGACACTTCTCCAAGGAGAACATACAGAGGGCCCACAGACACATGAAAAGATGCTCAGCATCACTGGCCATTAGAGAGATGCAAATTAAAACCACAATGAGATACCACCTCACACAGGTCAGGATGGCCATCATAAACAAATCAACAAACAAGTGTTGGGGAGGATGTGGAGAAAAGGGAACCCTAGTGCACTGTTGGTGGGAATGCAGACTGGTGCAGCCACTGTGGGTGGGAATGCAGACTGGTGCAGCCACTGTTCCCATAGGGAAACAGTATGGAATCAGAAAACTAAAAATATAACTGCCTTCTGACCCAGCAATTCCACTGCTGGGATTATACCCTAAGAACCCTGAAACACCAATCCAAAAGAACCTATGCATCCCAATGTTCATAGAGGCATAATTTATAATAGCCAAGTGCTGGAAGCAACCTAAGTGTCCATCAGTATATGAGTGGATCAGAAAACTATGGTACATTTACGCAATGGAATTCTATGCAGCAGAGAGAAAAAAGGAGCTCCTACCCTCTGCAACAGCATGGATGGAACTGGATGGCATTATGCTAAGTGAAATAAGCCAGGCGGTGAGGGACAAATACCATATGATCTCACCTTTAACTGTAACATAATCAACAAAAGAAAAAAGCAAACAAAATATAACCAGAGTCATTGAAAATAAGAACAATCTAACAATAGCCAGAGGGGAGGGGGGAGGGGACAGTGGGGAGAAGGGTTTTCAGGAACTACTAGAAAGGACACATGGACAAAACCAAGGGGGAGGGTGGCAGCAAGGGAGGAGGTGGGTTTGGAGAGAGTGGGGGAGGGATGCAGAGAAAATACAGACAACTGTAATTGAACAACAATAAAATAATTTTTTAAAATTCTATGAAAAAATCTTTATTTATTAAGGTATTACAGAAGGGAAAATATTCATTTACATACTTTCAGGAACCATATTTTCTTTACATTATGTGGAGTAAATAACCTTAACAAATCACTTTAACAAAATGGCTAGAAGAATTTTGGAGCCAGACTTGCTTTTTTACTTTTGATGATACCAAGTTGAATATTTTTAAATTCTAGAAAGAGTGAGGGTCTCTATTTACTGTGTGCTTTCCTTTTAATGCCTTTGTAAATGCTGGAATGACCATACAATTTTTAGCAATGGGGTATTCCTAGAATAATTAGACAAACAAAAGGACTAAAAGAAAATATATGTGCAGATAATGGGTACCCACACTGTTATGCTTTCTAAGGTGAATAGGGTATATGTAGCTACTAAAGCATTTTTACTACATTCATAATTAATCTGATATATTTTAATTTCAACCCTCTGTCAAACACTGACAAAATAAAGTTTTCCTGTTATGTCTTCAGGTACAAGTGAATATTTTCCATGACTGTTATGTTGAAGATTATATTTCCTTTGATGCTGAAACTACTCCCAGCTGGTGAGCACCTTTTCCCACACAGAGAACAAGAATGTGCTTATTACTCTTAGTTCCGTGGCAACCAGATTTACTGTTCTTGGACATGCCTTGAGAACTGTAGTGGGTTAACTATTGTCCCTCCAAAATTCTTGTCTACCAGAATTTCAGAACAGGACGCTACTTAAAAATAGGTTTGTTTTTTTTTTTGCAGATATAATTGAGTTAAGACCAGCTCATACTTGGTTAATGTAGGCCCTAAATCCAGTGACTGGTGCCCTATAAGAAGAGGAGAACATGTGATAACACAGGAAGAAGGCCACATGACCACAGAGGCAGCGGTTGGAGGGGTGCAGCTCTGCAAGTCAAGGCGCAGCGAGGACCGCCAGACACTCTGGAGCCAGAGAGCAGAAAGGGAGGATCCTGCCCTGGAACTTGCGCAGGGCGTTTTGCCCTGCTGGCTCCTTGGTGTTTCATGTCTAGCCTCCAGACGGTAATAGAGTAAATTTCTTTTGTTGTATTGCACTCGGTTTGTGATTTGTTACGGCAGCCCCAGGAAATTAATACAACAATAGATCCTCAGCAACTTTTAAAGGAAGAGAACATGTTTTGAACAGTTCGTTTGAATCAGGACATTCATTTCTGTTCCTCGTAGAGCATCTTGACTTTCCTGCTGTTTTAAGAAAAAGAGCCAAGTGGTACTGCAGGTACTTTCAGCTAAATAAAAGTGAAGATGTTAAACTAATTGACTGCTTTTTTTAAACGATACGGTGTCCTTGCTGTTAGAAAGGAAAAATTGATTTCTTCAACTCTGAACTGCAGCTAAGCCATTGCTATTGATTAGGAGCGCCACGGTGGCAGGAAAGGAGACAACCAGCTGAGAATCGGATGACAATCCAATTCCACCTCTAGCTCCGTCTTATTTTCTAGCAGTGTGTTTACCCAATTCTCTGAGAAATTAGTGATCTCAGCATTTAAAAACTACTCTGGCATAATGTCTGTGTTTATCCATTTTCTTATTTTTTGTGGGAGGGGTAAAAAGGAAACATTGAAATGTTTGTTTTGCAAGGCATGACAAGATGTTAATAATCTGAAAATAATGACCGTCTGAAAATAATCTGAAAATATAAATAAGATGAACATAATAATGAAGATCAAAGGGAATTTGGGGGAAATGGTGGAAGTAAAATTAGAACAAAGAAGGCTCTTTCATTCTTATTTATGAATTGTTTTCTGATTTAATTGTAAGTCAGTTTATCTGGGCTGAGATGGAAGGTAGGCCATTGAATACCCTGGGCCCTAACCCTTCGGAAAAGTGAGTCTGGCTCATCAGACTGGTTCTCCTCTAGCAGAAGGAAGAGCTGGGGCCGCCACAGTAATTCTGCAGACGTGGCAAGGTCAGTCCAAAGTGGAAATGGCAGACAGTTCTCAACTTGTGGGCCTGTCTCCCGGTGGAGAGGAAAGTGGGGAAGGAAACAGGGTTTCCTGACTCCTTCCGCCACCACCTGTGGTCACCGCTGCACGCAGCCCCTCCTCAGGCCGGGGCTCAGCGCCTGACCACTGTGCCTCGGGAGAAAACAGTATCAGCACAGATTAGGAAAACTTTTTCTTGTAAGTCTGCTCTAATTGTGAGACTCTTGCGATCGCTTTTCAAGATTTCTGCATCATGTCTCATCATATAACTTATAACTGACCTCCAAAAAAATTTATTTCAAAATCCCCCAAATTAGAACAACATAAATTATTCAACTTTGAAGTATAATAATTTGCACTGCTAAGGAATTAAACATTTATTGATTTTGTGGGTGTAACAGTTTGGATACATATTCTCACAAATGACAAAGAGCTTAAAACTTTTCCCTTTAACAACAAGATGTAATTTGATGGCATTGTAATGTTAAAAAATTACAGGAATAATATTCTTGCCTATGACTTTATACATTGCAGTTTACACTTTCAAAGCTGAAACCAGTCACAAAACATAGTGTACCCAGTCACCCGCTCAATTCACATGCTCCTGTTCTTTCATCCACTACAATATATTTATTTTTCCAGGAAGAAATACATTTCAAGGAATGCCATGGGAAAATAAGTCACATAGGAAGAAATTATCTCTGGCATAAGGTAACAGAGACTGTAACCCTGGATACCTTTATTTTTCTCAGGTCCATCAACCAGAATCTGATACCTAACTGAAGGCCTGTGAGTATGTGTGTGCTTGTGTGTTTGTGTATTCTCATATGTGTTTCTGTGTTTCTGTGTATGCCTCATATGCGTTTCTGTGTATGCCTTTGTTTGTATGTGCAAAGAAGAAGGAAAATAAGAAAAAAGTATTTGTATGAGAAAGGGAAAATAAAATGTAACTTAGACATTTCATTTAATTTTTCATTACATGTGATTGGCTTTCTTCTCCCATTAGGTTCAAAAGTCCATGAAGACCTCAATTTGTTATGTCACTGCTGAAGGCCCAATGAATAGAATATTATTTGTCAAGTAATAGGTATTTAATAAATATTTATTTAACTAATGAAATAAATGAACAAGGGGCAGTCTGTATGCAATTTAAGGTAAGTATAGAGGACCTGACCAGTGTGGATCAGTTGGTTGGAGCATCATCCCGTAACCAAAAGTTTGCATGTTCAATTCCGGGTCAGGGCACATGCCTAGGCTGCAGGTTTGGTCTGGTCTCTGATTGGCTGGGGAGAGTACGAGAGGCAATCAACTGATATTTCTCTCTCATATCAGTGTTTTGCTCCCTCTGTCGCTCCCTCTCTTCCCTTGTCTCTAAAAAAATTAATGGGCATATCCTCAAGTGAGGATAAAAAAAGTAAGTAAAGGGGAACAAATGATATGTAATTGCTAAGGAAAAGAATGTAACAATTATATTTTTCAAGATTAGAAAAATTAATTGAGATGGAACTCACATAACATAAAAATTATCATTTTAACCACCTTAGGGCATATAATCCAGTGGCTTTTAGTACAATCAAAATGTTATGCAGCCCAGCCATCACCTCCACCTACCTCTGGAGTTACAGAATGCTTTTGCCTGTCTCTATGAAACTGTCTATGTGATGCACTTAATGTGGATGTAATTGTACAATACGTGTTTTTGTGGAAAATAATAGTTTGTGCTAACCAGGTGAATGCTAATCAAAAGAAGAAATTTGAATTTTAGTAGGAGACGTTTGTGAGGTATTACCTAACCCTGACCCGACCCCCCACACCCAAGCTCTGCAGTGATCTGGAAACAGCAGCTCATGTTCCGCCCCACGGAGCTTTCTAGAACCTTAGGGATTGGGACAGGCCATGTTCTCAGGGAACTGTGACTGTTACTTTGGATACTTCCTCTTTAAAAAGTAATCATAATGTTTCACTGATTGCTAAAATGGAAACAATAGTCTTTTGGATGAGAAAAATGCTAATATTTGCTCATCTAAAGCTGTTAATTAGAACTAGATATCTTATTTCCTGTATTGAGGAAAAAGGGAAAAAAGACTTTCTCTATGGATCATTTGAGTGGAACTATAAACCCTAAACAATTTGCTTTGGCATCGTCTGCCACAGAAAACCAAAGATTGTAGAGATTTCTTAAGATAATTAACTAATATTTTTAGATATCAGTTTTTAAATCTATATTTTATTTTTAACAGATTTCTTATGGTACCAGGTGTTAGTGTATTGATTATAAAGGTCATTGGTTTCTTAAAGTCAGGCTAGTGCTGTACAGGGGGCAGGAAAGGAAATCGCAACACAGCAGCCAGAGGTAAACATTCACTATTTTGGTATATAATGATAATTTTTAGAAAATAGTTCAAAATATACTGAGTTTTTTGGTTATAAAATTGTGATTCCACAGAGAATTGAAGGTGTTAACTAGAAATAGTCAATTAAAGCAAAAAGAGAGATCGAATTGCTTAAAAATGCCTATATGGGGGTGCTTGCGTCTCCGGCCTTTCATCACGAGTTGTGATTTTAGATGGTAGGGTCCAGATAAAAAAGGAGAGAGAAGAGAGAGAGAGCTGGGAGGCTGTCACAGATAGAATAGTAGCCTCCAAAAGATGTGCCCAAGCCTTGACCCTCAGGACCTGCAAATTTAGCCTTATGTGAGAAAATAAATAAATATCCCCCTCTAGAACCTTTAGAGGGAGCAGGGCTCTGCAGACTCCTTGATTTCAGACTCCCAGCCTCCAGAAGCGTGAGAATAAAATCTGTTGTTTTAAGCTGCCATGTTGGTTTTGTATGTGTTGGGTAGCTGCTTCCATACATGGTATTGTGGGCATCCTTCTCTTTGCCCAGCCAATTCAACTATATCTGGCAGCATTATAAGTACTTCAGAGAAAGGTGTATTTGGATGTACCCTTTTGCTTTGAGATAAAAGAAAAAGTTCAATGCCTG
>PVKM010007571.1:0-41142 GCA_004027735.1 Carollia perspicillata | reverse complement strand
TATATGGCAAAATGTCTGTTGGACCATCTATTTCTGAGCTCTGCAAAAATGGCAGCTGAATCACTTACTGTTCTTAAACACGGGCTTGACACATTTTCAAACATTGTAAGTGTGTGGGTACAAACACAAATATCATTATTACTAACATACTATTTTGTTACTCAGTCACATATTTTGTGCTTTAGCCTTATAGAGACCTTTCTCATCATCTTTGGGTAGAAAGCTGGTGCAAAATCTTTTTTTTTTAAAATATAGTGTGGACTTAATAATTACTTCCAGTGAGTATGATAGGAACTGCTGGAAACTGGGCATTTTTTTACAAGTATAGAACCTATCACCACATTTTTCCCCTTAAACTATGTAAGGCCCGCCCAAAATTCATCTCTTATAAATAAAATATAAATGATGAAAATAGTGAGATTTGCTAAATTAGAAATCTATAGCATAGACTTTCTTCTAGAAAGTTGCAATTTTTTTCTTCCTTCTTTCATAGGAATCACAGATTCCACTTAAAAAATTCTAAATTGTTCTTATCAGAACAAAGACTACATCTACGTATATAGTCTCTGTTCTCTTCTGCTGACACTTCCTGAGTCTTCAGAGAAGATGAATTAAAAGGGGAGGCGTTTCTGAATTACGTCATTCTGTGATGAAGTCCATTATATTTTCTAAACTGAATAATTGTCCCTTCCTTTATGCAGTGAGTTCAAAAGCATAATGTCTCCCAGAGTGTTTGGTGTTTTGACAGAGATTATTTTTAGCAGTCCTTAGAGTTGCCCGTTTCCTAAATTTTGATTGAATCCTAATTAACCTGATTTCCTTCAATATTTCTTCATCCCTGGCCATGTTTCTTTCTGGCATCTGTTTTCCATCCTTGTTTATGAACACCGAGGCAAACAATCAAATTAAAAGGGCACTGTCGAGGTATTTTCTTCTCATAGTACAATCTACTTTACTGACTGTTACTTAGCCTTTGAAGCATGATGGTAAAATCTGTTTTATAGTTTTTCCATGTGATGATGAACATAAACATTATTTATAGGCTACAGGATTGATTTTTTATGGGAGAAGATTGTTTAAAGTACATTGATGCTTTTACTGAAAGTACTATTTTAAATATTAAAAAATTTCTAATACATCCGTTCATTTTTAGTCAGATCAAACTGTAGGCCTATGCACACTGACAGAGTTTGTTTCTCTTTGCAGTTGGTGTACTTTCTTCAGATTTGCTTTCTTTTCCTTTCAGAAACCATTTTTTGTCTTAACTTGTTTTCTTTTTCCACTGTATCCCAAATATCAATTACTTTATGCTCATTACAATAAAATAGGCCATGCTGTGATTTCAAATTATTTTAGTTTAAGTTAGTGTCAGCATTTTTCTATTTTGGTATTTTGTAGTTAGGTACTTGGTCATCAATAAATACTTCAAAGAGTATGATATACAATTTTTAAAAGCAAATATCTCTTTCGATGCTTCCACTCAATAGTTTGCCAGGTACATTAATTGTTCACCTTGTTCAATTGATGAATTCCCTCCTTTAGAGTTATTTTTCAGATATTTGTTTCATTTCAGAAGATATAGTTGACACATTTTACTAAAATGGAAAATCATTTAAATTCCTGAAGTCCATGCAATGGTGCCCAAATCTGCCTTTGTTTAAAGAACAAACACTGCTCTCAGTGATTTTGTTAGTGGAAAGATGGCACCAGGTGTTAACCTCAGCTGAGCAATCTCAGTTCTTGAGTTCTGGCTAAGAGAAGAGTCAGAGCGAAGACTCACATTATAAGAGAAACTTTATTTAGGAACATCACGAAGGTAGAAGAAGAGAGCCGTAGAAGATTAGGGGGGTCAGGGGAGGGAGGGAGAGAGAGAAACATTGGTGGGAGGGAGAAACATCAGTTGGTTGCCTCCCGGACATGCCCGGCTGGCAGTTGAACCTGCAGCCTGGGCATGTATGTGCCCTGAAGAGGTTGGTCTGTGGGACAATGCTCCAACCAACGGAGCCACACCAGCCAGGGCAAACTTTTTCTTTTTTATTTGTTTGTTTGCTTTTCTTTTGAACTAGAATGTTTAATAAGCAGCAAAAACATGTGGTTTGATTCTCCTTTGTTCCTTCTCAATAAAATAAAGGAGTAATGTTACATAAAGGCCAATAACTCGACAAAGAAGGCAGACCATCCGGGTCAGCAGTGAGGCACAGATCAGAGACCTTGCCCTGAATGTGTGAATGTAGACTCTGGATGTGTCCAGAAGAGCAATACTCAAGTTTCAGAGTTTTCAGACTTGGGGCTCACCCTAACGTAGATAGCTTTATTCCCTGTTCTATGTCCCCAGCCCTTTCTTTTCTGCTTCTCTTTTGCGTTCTCCTTCTCCTATTTTATTTGTGCTCTCTTGTGTTTTGGGTAACTTTGTAGAATATTTCGAAGAACAAGGCAGAAAATAAATTTTCTTTCTAGAACAAGGCAGAAAATAAATTTCCCATAGATTTCACTACTAACAGTCATTGCTCCAATCACAGTTTTCCACAGTAGTCAAATGAATTGAGAACTTTGAAAAGTTGGTTTAAGATTTATAAAAGCTGGGCAAGATGGCAGCACAGATAAAGACCATACTCACCTCCTCCCACAACCACATCAAAATGACAGCTAAATTACAGAACAACATCATTCAGTACTGCCTGGAAGTCTGGCTTACTGGAAGTCCCACAACTAGGGAATTAAAGAAGAAGCCGCATTAAGATCATTAGGAGGGATGGAGACGTGCAGTGAGCTGGTCTTATACCCACCTGTGGTGGATAAAAATTGGGAGGGATGGCTTGACTGAGGAACGAGGGGTCCCAGCCTCACACTAGGCCCCCATCCCAGAAAGAGGAGTCTTCATAACCTCAGACTGTATAAACCAGCAGGGATTGTAGCTGAGTGAGACAGAGGGCTTCTGGAGTCCGAGGCTTTCTTCTCAAAGGGCCTGCGCACGGACTTACTCGAACTCACTCCCTCTGAGCTCCAGCTAATATGATATTGTGTGTCAGCTGTAATTAAAAGATAAAAATAATTTTAAAATGAAAAAGTTTTATAATAGTTTTCCCATGAGGAACTTAATAAATCTTGTGCTACATTTTTACTTTGTTATAATACATGATTAAAATAAATCATATCTAAAACATTACAGAATTAAAATCATACATGTGATACACCGTGGAAGAAGACATTGAAAATGTGTTAATGTTCATTTGTTAACAGTCTGCATTTTAAAGAAAGCACAGCGAAGGACAACATGCAAAGGAAAATGAAGCCTACTGAGCTTCCCATTTGTTTTAACCTTGCCTTCACTTGATTTTTTTGAGTTCTATTTAAACAGGGTCTAAAAAACAAAACAAAACCAGAAACACTCTTGGAGTCAAATAATAAGCCTTCTTATGGAATTATGGTTTTTAGACATGATGTTTATAGCAAATTTTCACAAAGTAATTTTGGAGTGGCTCAAAATATATCTATTTAGATGGAGACACTGGCTTAAAACTGTATAGAAAGATATAGATACACACGTGTTCATGCTCTTGTGCAAATATTCTGATGTCCTGTCTGGCTTGAGATTCTAAATTCGAGAGACAAGGAACTGAACTATATGATTTGTTCTAGAGTTAACTTTCAAGATTTTGACAATTATATAGACAGATAAAACTTATAGGAGCAGAGAACATTGATTGCATTCCTTCCATAACAGCATTTAGTTTTCCAGTCTTTTTAAATTTTTTAAAAAAATTTAAAATTTTTCAATTACTGTTGACATTCAGGATTTCATTAGTTTCAGGTGCACAGCATACTGGTTAGACATTTATCTAACTTACAAAGTGATCCCTCCAGTAAGTCTAGCATCCCAGTGGCAACACACATAGTTATTATTCACTTAAAAAGGCCGTCTTTGTTTTCTCTAAGAGTTTACATACACCCATATATGTTCTTTAATGATGAAATAATAAATTATTTTGCAAACCAAATTAACTCTGAAACAAGAATGCCTGGGTTCAAATTTCAGCTTGACCATTTATGAGTTGTATGACCTTTAAGCTAGTTTCTGGGCTTCATTTTCTCAGGTTTTTAATCTGTAAAAGAGGCATTTTACTATCACCTACCCCTTTGGATTATAATGATTACATGAGTTAACAATAAAACACTTAAAATAATACTTGGCACATAACAAATACTGTGTTGTTGGTATTTTTATTAATTTATGAATTTTTCTGTAGTCATAAATTCTTTTGGAAAGCTGTTGAAAGCTCTGGGCCCTCTTCTAAGGAAAACACTGCACACGTGCACTGAGTTTTGTTCCGCATTTCAGCGATGCCCTTGAGACACACCCTGGACGCACACCATCCTTCTGCCCCAGCCAGAGTCTGTGCATCCCAGATGGAAATGAATCCTGTACTAGAGGCACAAGAGCTTTTATTGTCTCCATATTTCATGGGAAGAATTTGATTTTCACATAATTTAGGAAATTCGCTCATTTCCACTTAACTAATGAAGGGATGAAACTGGAACTTGAACCTAAAATGTTGGACTTTAAGTCCAATGTCATTCCGGGACATTGTTCTGATCCATCATGGGAACTGCCCTGCTGTCCTCTCCTCAGTTGGAAGTTCTTTGCTGAGTGCCCATGAATGGTGCTCCATTTACGACATCACCAAAATAGTGACATCACTGAGGCCTGATTGTACTTAAGGCAGTGAAATGTACACGAGGACAACAAGCAAGGCAAACATCCAGCCAAGGGTCTATGCATTGCAAAGTAGACTCAGTTTAATACTTTCATTGCTGCTTCCTCAATACTTCATGCCCACTAAATTTATTTGCTTTTTATGAGTAATGATGATATTATGCTCTGCCTTTTGTCATTATTATACTAATAAAATATTATTTTGTCAGTGCTATATAATGTTACAAGAATTTAAATACCATTTAATAGAAAAGTTAATTTACCAATCTAGAGCATCAACATATGTAGATGAGGAATGTGATGAAAATTTTATAACAGCATAGAGAATTATTTTATTCCTAGTCATGTAATTGTATATCATTACTTGAAGAGAATATTGGAGTGTGTATGTGCTTCTTCTTGTGTATATGCTTGTGGGTTTTGCCAAGCACACAAAACAAAGCTGGAATTTTCTTTTGGTGTGTGTTGTGGCAGATGGGGAAGATAATGCGTGGACCATTCATGAAGTTTGTAGCGCACGCAGCCTCCTTCACCATTTTTCTGGGACTGCTAGTCATGAATGCAGCTGACAGATTCGAAGGCACCAAACTCCTTCCTAATGAAACCAGCACAGATAATGCAAAACAGCTGTTCAGGATGAAAACATCCTGCTTCTCGTGGATGGAGATGCTCATTATATCCTGGGTAATAGGTAAAGACTGATTTTCTGTAATGTTTTTTTGCAGCCTTAGCAGTTGGAATGAATGACACAGATTTCTTCACAAATCAGTTATACAAATGTGTACAGCGTGATACAATGCTCCACACACCATGATTTTCTTTGTGTTTTTAAAGCAGAGTTGTCTTCGGTTCATCATCGGTGCCTAGTCTTTTTCATATGCCCCAGGGAAAACCCAGGAAGAAAATAAACAGGAAGGTATTAATCAAATACCATCAGTGATTAAAAAAACACTATATCTATTTTGGGAGAGCTGTTACTTTAAGCTTAAAAACAACCATATGATTTTACGTTAAAATTTAATAATAACTGAAACTAATAATCACTCAGTTTTGGAACATTATGTACATGAAATTGTTCAAGGCACTTTATATACATCAAATCACACAATCTCTCTGTTTCTGTTTTCTTCTCTGTGACATGATAATCATATCTACCTTTCACCGTTTACATGAGGATTAAGTAATGTGCTTTGGTGCTCCCAGGTGGTAAGTGAAACACAGGGAATGGGATGTTAACTACCACACTATCTGTCAATCAGTCATTCCTATGACTTGTTATGTAGAAGGCAAATGGAAGATAATTCAGCTTGATATTTATGAATGAATAAATTCAATAGCTATTAAGTGTCGTTTTTTAAGTAGTGAGGATACTGAGGTGAGTGAAACACAGTCCTTGCATTCAAGGAAGTTAAATCAGGGGGCCGGTCAATAAGTAAATCAGCAATAAAACGTGATAAATCCTATTGCTGAGGAGCAATTTGGAAGTTGTGAATGAACACAGACCGAGCATCTCAAGCTGAGTGAGGTGGAATGTGGAAGGGGCAAAAAAGGTCTCCTTGGACAGGACTTGGTTCTGAGACTTTGAAGATAAGGAATGTGTGGCCGAGTCTAGTGTTTAGGGGAGAGTAAAGACGCCGCAGGCATGGGAGCGTCAGACGTGAAGATGTGGATCTAGGACCACGCCTGGCACACTGGAACTGTTATGAAGTAGGCCCAGCTGAGACACGGGTGGTTTTGTGGCTGCGGAGGGTGGGAGAGAAGAGTGGAGCAATGGTCAGAAGATGATTTTCAGCATTTGTGATATGACCAGGTCTCTCGCATTTTAGAAAGCTCACAGTGGTTGTGAGGTGGAGGGTGGCTTAGAGGAGGCGAGACATGATTGGATTCCTGTGAGGGGGGTGAGGGCTGAAATTGAGGGGATGGGGAAAGGGACTTGAGAGCTTCTTAAAGGACACACTCCAGAAAACTCAGTGAGGGAGAACTGTGGGTTCTGCCTGGGATTACTAGTTGGTGACCGCCATTCTCTGAGGGGGAATGGAGAAGGAAGATCATGCTTGGGTCTGGGAGGAAAAAAACGCTATTTAGTTTGGGTTGTGACTGACTTTGAAGTGCCCATGGAATTTTCATGTGAAGACAGCTACAAATAATAAAAAATACGACCCCTGGGAGAAGCCTGGGTTGTGGATAAAGTTTTAGCAGCTTTATCTCCTGGGTGATACTTAAGGCCCTGATTGTGCATGGTATGGCCTATGGTGGAAATATATAGGGTGTAAAGAGAAGAGGGCTCAAGGAATCTTCATTCAAAACCTTCAGTTAATTAAACCATGAGCTGAGTTCTCCCCCAGTGGCCTGGAGAAACATCTATAATCAGCTTGACATCACTTACACAGGGCTTCCCAACCTTTGCACCTTGGACCGGTGCCAGTTGGGCCTGTGAGGAACCGGGCTGTGCAACAGGAGATGAGCTTGAGTGCAATGTACTCGAATCATCCCCAGACCATCCCCCTCCTGCCCTGGCCTGTGGAAAAATTGTCTTCCACAAAACCGGCCCCCGGTGCCCCAAAGTTTGGGATCAACTGATAGGGCATAGAATGTCTTCTCGGCTTCCTCACAATAAAGCCCAATGGTATCATCAATTGAAAAATTGTGAAGCACTACGCAGACTACCATGTGATCATTTTAAGTGCACCTGAGGTGATTCACAGCATTGTTATTCAAAACTTCTGAATCATCTTATTTCTTGACTATGATTCAATGAGACAAATGGGTAGTGGCTTACAATATAAATTGTATCTTAGATAAAGAAGGGCTGGGAATTCACACTATTTATTTTCTAATTTAATTAATATTTACCTCCCACTATTAAACTGTAATGTAAATTACTCTTCATCTCCAATACTTGATTTAAAATAAGAATAAACAATCATTTGGACATTGCTTTGATCTTATTAGACTAAAAGCTTATGTGTTATAGTTTATCTTTTTATGTACTAGTATATGTAAAGTACATGATACAGTATTTAGCACACAGGAAAATTTCAATAAATTTCAGATAATAATTATTAAACTCTTCACTAAGAATTCATATTCTACTTTTATATAGGAATGGTAGTTCCTACTGAAAACATACCAAGCAAGACAGACTATTTAATCTGAAACATTGAAAAATTATATTTTATATTAGGAGATTAGATATAATGAATGTCCATTTTATTCTCTATCACAGATAATTCATTCTCCTTATACTAATATTTTATTATAAACATTAGGTGTTTTTCCTTTTTCACATAGAACCCTAAACTAAGAATACTGGAATAGCTTGCAATTTTATAAATAAAAACACTGTTCTTCAAATTATTGGCTGCTAACCTTTGAATTTGATTGCAGAGATTTTCTTATAGTGTTTACTTAAAGGGAAAACAATTAACAACTCAGAACAGATGACTAATATTTTATCACGTATATTAGATGTCTGGTTCAGTTTCTGACACTGGTATTTTTCTTTTTAAAGTTATTCTTAAAAGAGAGTTGTTGTACCTTCTAGAAATATCAATAACTTATCTCCTTAGGTCATATGCCAGTGTCTTGAGGGAAAAAGATTGTCATTATTGGTCACAGGAAACAAATTTATCTAATTTTTTTTGTCGATAAAAGCAAAAAGGCTGAAAGACAGACTTGACATTCCAGGAGCTCTTGACAATACTAAATGGTGAGCTCAAACCAATGAGAGGAGGTGAAGCAGGGACGTGGAAGGGACATGCTGGATGCCACTTCACGTGAAAGGGTCCAAAGGAGCACTTTTTACTTAATGCCTAGTGTGAGCTGCCGAGGAAGCAAGCGCAATGCTGTGTTGACTCTTCAAAGGACAGGACTGCAATCAAGGGCTGTCATTAGCCCACTGGTCCATGCTCTGACCAGGCCACACATGCAGGGTTATGTGTGGCTCCAGGTGCCACATGCAGGCCATTGTCATACTGGGGAGCATCCCAGGGAAAGCAGCCAGAAGAGTGAGTGACCCTCCACAGGACTGCACCTGCGGGGAGTGAGGAGGCTTACTTGGCATGATGGGGGAGGAATGGAATCCAGAGGTTGTGGAGCCTGAAGATCATTGTTTGGAGAGCCCTCACTTAAAGAAAAAGAGATAATACTCAGCTTCAGAAGGAGCCTGGGCACATAAGGCATCTTGAAACTTAAACTTCACTAGCTTCATGGTAAACCTGTCTCTGCTGGAGAATAGATTTAATGAGCACACTGGTATTTTTGTTTTATTTTATTTTATTTAAAAAAATAAAGCAGTGGAAGCAGACTTTTTCTCCATTGCCCTAGAGAGCAGAATTAGGACCAAGAGGTCCACGTGGAGAGGATACTTCCTGCAAATCCAGCAATGGGGTGAGCAGCCTTCAGATGTAGTGAGCACCTCATCTCCAGACGTGTTCAGACAGAGGCTTAGTCCCCGTGGAGAGGCCCCTTGCTTGCAAGAAAAGTTGGCCCAGACGGGGGATGTCGAGTTACACTTGGCAGCTCCTGAGGGCTCTCAGGGAAAATAAAACAGGGACTCTTCCTTCAGGCAGAATAGCTCACTGTATTTGTTTTGTTTTTTAAGCTGTGGTAAGATATTATTATGAATAATTTTATGAGAGAAAGAGAGAGAGAAGGTGGAGAAATGAGAAATGAAAAAGAGGAAGCTTTGAAAACAACGGGATGAGTTCAAATGTCCCATTAACCCCTGTGCTTCTGTTCTCTAAATTATCCTTGTCTCCTACTGAGGAGGCCCGTGGGAACGTAGGAGCCACAAAACAGAAGCTGCCTTAGGTATTTTCATCCCTGCTCATAGTTTTGGGGGGTGGGGCAGGAGGTGTGTGTTTGAGTGTGCGAATGGGGTATTTCCTGTTTTTAATTTGATCCACTAAAATATGTATGAATTGAATCCTAGTCTCCTCTTAACATGGAAGAATTCAAAATAGAGTGATGAAGTTGCCTTCTTATAAAACCATGTGCTCTATGCTGCACTGAATGCCAATTTTGAGAAAAGCACATAGTGTATTAGCTGGCAGAGACCATTCGCATTCAGGTTCTCTGTTAGAGGCTCGTGAGAAATGTGAGAGTTTGGGGTATTGCTGTGAGGAAGAGGAGAAGATTATTTCAACTAAGGGACTATGAAAGACTTCTTGATGGAGGTAGATTTTGATGGATTGCTGGAATCCAAAGATTATATTCTTCCACATGGCCCTTGGAGGAAGCAGGATGTCAGAGAATAGAGTATCTTAAAGGTAGTGGGGGCAAAACCACTTTTTTGATAACTAAATAAAGTAACATTCTTGAAATTCAGAAAGAATATATGTGCCAATCATAGAAATTTAAAAGTAGTAAGTGCTCAATACATGCTTGTCATCATTTTTCCCAATTGCCAGATACTGTGATATGCAATTTAAAAATGTGATTTTATTTGTTCCATGACAACCCTATGAAATAGGTGCAAACTACTGTCATACTCATTTTACAAATTGAGTTTTAGAAGATTTAAGCAAGTGGCAAAAGATTATACAGATAACAAATGGAGACTCAAGTTCTCAAATTCATGTCAGTCTGATCCCAAAACCTATGTTCCTGAGTAATGTGCTAAGTTTTAGGAAGAATGTGCAATATTATTAATAATTCTACCAGGAAGAGACAACTACTATTAATAGGGTCCTGGATTCATTCTCGTCTTTTCCTGTGCTTGTTTTAAATGTATAGTCGGAGAACACACGGCATATTTGATTTTTTCACTGAACACGTTTAAAGGCTGATGACAAACACCTGCCACCGTGGTAGACTGGGTCTTCCAGGATGCGTGTGCAAAGACTGGATTAAATATATGGCAGTTTTATTAAGGGAGGTTGGAACTCTATAAAGAGAAAGTCCATGTGAGGGAAAGATGGGGAGGGAGCTGAGGAAGGGTGCCAGGGCTGTCACCGGGCGGCAAGTCCGACAGTGAGGGAAGGAGAGAGGGAAGGACAGTTGAAAGAAGCATCCTCCATCTCCATGCAGTTCAGGGAAAGTTTGGTAAGGCTGTCAGGAGATCCTTGGTTCAGAATCAGCCATTAGAGGACGCCCATGTCTCCCAAAAAGGGGTGTCCTCAGTCACTGGCTGGGAGCTGCCTATGGGAAGCATGGTTGTGGGACAAAGTGACCATTGTTTTCCGAATGCAGGAGCTGAGGCCCATGGACAATCATATTTCTGTAGTTGGAGGTCTAGGAGTTACACTTTCATGACCACTACTGCATGGCAATTAAAATATCATACCAAATGTCTGCATCCTACTCAATTTGTGGAAGTCACATAATTACTTCTATTTTGAGTGCACATGTACATGCGTGTTTGGGTTATAAAGAATCCTACAGTAACATCTTCTTAATATATTTTTATGTGTAGAATTAATGGATCAAAGAATGTTTTTTAAGCTTCTTGATGAACTTCGTCAAATTGCTTTCAGATAATGCACTGATATTGCTGGATGATGGGATTTGGGGGGACATGGGAATTATGGATGGTGGTTGATATAGGACCAAATGTTGAGGGGTTTGGAATATCAGGATGAGACCTTTCACATTTATTTTGTTTTATTGAATGGCTGGCTAAGGCTGGAATGAAATTGAATTGATATTTTAACCCCTTTCCAATGCAGGCATGATATGGGCTGAATGTAAAGAAATTTGGACTCAAGGCCCCAAGGAATATTTGTTTGAATTGTGGAATATGCTTGATTTTGGTATGTTAGCGATCTTTGCAGCATCATTCATTGCCAGGTTCATGGCATTTTGGCATGCTTCCAAAGCTCAGAGCATCATTGATGCAAATGATACTTTGAAGGACTTAACAAAAGTCACACTGGGAGACAATGTGAAATACTACAATTTGGGTGAGTTTACAGTACACAGTGAATACAAGGTAATAAAACCATAGAATTTTCTTATAAAAATACATGTCAATAGTAGTTTGGTTACTATCGATTCTCAGTGAATTATTGGCAAGTTTCCAGCTTCTTCAGAGTACCTGTATCTGAACAAGCACGTTGGTTTGCTTCTTCCTTTTCTTTTTCTTCTGACTAGAAACCTCTCTTAATCACAAGAATTATCTCACTTATCTCTTGGATCAATTGGCTGACTACCAAACTCCATCAAGAATGCCTGCTTTGTGTCTTGGATTTATTTTTTTCCTCTTGTCTATTAAAAGTACACATTTGAGTACCATTTCCATTTAAGACATATAAATTATTTGAAAGCAAGGGCATTGTTGGAATCTCTGAATGGGCCCCCAGTAAATAACACCACTATTTCCCACTCAGGCTTTGAACTAGTTGAAAAATAAATCAAAAGTTAGTATGGAGGCCAGATCATCACCTCTAATCTATCCTGATAAAGTTCAGGGTAGATGACATAGTTCTGAGTCGTTACTCAATGGGTCAGCGGTACTGAACCCCAGAAGTAGGCAGATAAATCCTCCAGTTTCCAAGGGCAGAGGACAAGGCAGATGTGCCCTAAGAGGGGTGTGGCAGCACGTGCCTGACCATGGGATACTCCTGCGTGGAGGGCTAGAGGAGAACTCACAAGAAAGAGGGCAGAGCTGAACCAGGTGTGTTCAGTTTAGCACTAGCAGTCTGATAGTCATTCCACTCCCCCGGAGGAGAGTGACTACAGGATGGAAGTAGGTTCAGTTATTTGACTAGGGAAAAATCCCTTCTTGTAGAAACCTGGGGCGGGAAAACTAGATTCCCTCTGAATGCTTATTTTAAACCCTCTGATAATAAATCAATTAACAGTTAATGACAAATACCATATGACCTCACCTATAAGTGGAACCCAATCAAGAGAACAAATAAGGAAGCAAAATACATCCAGAGACCTTGAAATAAAAAACAAACTGACAGTGACCAGAGGGGAGAGGGGAGGGGGACACCAGGAGAAAGAAGGGGCAGGGTCAAGTCAAGAAACATGTATAAAGGACTTGTGGACAAAGACCATGGGGTAGGGAAGTGGGCAGTGGGTAGGGCAGGGGAGAGTAACGGGGTGGGGGGAATGGGGACAAGTGTAACTGATCACCAGTAAGAAAGTGCACACTTTAAGAAAAAAAGAAATCAGTTAACATATTCAGCTGACATCTCTACAGGTTTATGTGCTGTATCACATAAGAATTTCTTTTTCTGTTATTAATTTTTAGTATTTATTTTAACATTTAATTGAAGTTTTTTCATGTATAGAATTTCGTAAAGTCAACATCATCTGTCTGTGCAGATGTAGCACTTGTATTTAAAGCGCTGTAAAAAGGCTAGCTCCTTGCATCTTTTCTAATTCCACTTCTCAGTAAATAAGCAAAGACAAATTTATAATATTTTTCCTCTTTCACATTGTTTTTGAATTTTTCTTCATGATGTTTTTTAATTGGGTTTTTGATGACCTGATAGAATTATTATATCAGGTCATTAAAATTATAAATGAGTAATTGCTCATTTTTATGATAAAAGTAGACTTGAGTGATCCATAAAATTACTTCAGTAAGTTTAAATAACTGCAAGTATTTCACAAGCCCAAAATTACATTACAATGTGATTATAGTTTACAATTAAATAATAAATGCTACCATCTATTTAGTGTCAAGCACTTTCTAACCACAGAATGGGTGTTGGTTTGTTAAATTCTCACAGCAGGTGAGAGAGGTAGGAGTGATATTATCTCATTTTCAAGGATGGGAAAATAAGGCTAGGAGAAGTCACACAGTTTGAACCAGTTTTTCCAGTCTATCTACTGAAATTTTTATATATACTGAGTCCATAGTTTAAGCAAACCGGGAGGGTCATTTTCTCAATAAAGTCACAAGCGTAAATATATCTGACACTTAAAGAAACCCATTAAGATCAGGGAGTTCCATTGGGAACTAGATTGCTAATGTAATTTATATTCTTAACCAGAAAACGTTGCCTAAATCATCAACTTAAAGAAACTCATCATAACTCTTGTCTTTGCTTTTTCCTAGCCAGGATAAATTGGGACCCCGCTGATCCTCAAATTATATCTGAAGGTCTTTATGCAATTGCTGTAGTTTTAAGTTTCTCCAGAATAGCTTATATCTTACCAGCAAATGAAAGCTTTGGACCTCTGCAGATATCACTGGGAAGGACAGTAAAAGACATCTTTAAGTTCATGGTCATATTCATCATGGTGTTTGTGGCCTTCATGATTGGAATGTTCAACCTCTACTCTTACTACATTGGTGCAAAACAAAATGAAGCCTTCACAACGTATGTGGTCTCAGATGTTTTGATGATGGTGATTGCAGATTAAATAAGTATGAGCTTAAATGATTACAGATTTAATGTGTTGTGAAAACAAAATGAGACCTTCATGGTGTAGGTGCTCTCAGAAATTTTGATGGTGAAGAATTGCAGATCAAATAAATGCTGGCTTAACAGTGTTTGTATATGTTTAAAGGATAAATGATGTTTTGATAAAGATTTATCTGCACCTCTTTTCTAGCAAAATGCCAGAATTTTTAAATTCTGAGTGGCAAGAACTCAAAAATAGAGGCACCTTCCTAATATAGAGTAATAGTAGCTCACATTTTTAGGGCCAGGTACTGTAATAAATCACTCCCACGAATTATTTTATTACCTCCATTTCACAAAAAGAGGAAACTGAAGTTTAGAAAAGTTAAATACCATGCTGGGAGCATTCGGAACAGCCGAGACATAGCCCCTCGTCCGTGGACTTCGGTATCTGTGGTACAAGCTGCCGCACCTTCTGCTTCTAACCTGCCGGGCGCTGGGAGAAGAGCTGCTTCCCTGGCTCCGTTTGCCAGGTCTTACTGAGAGGATCTGAGTTATCAACAGTGACAAAAGTTTCGACTTATGTTTACTGGAGATATGTGTCTTTTCATAAAGTATATTTGTAATCGATTACTCAAATATTAGGTCTTCAGTGTCCTAATCGGAAGCGTCAACTGAAGCATAATTTACTGCTACCCACATTTTCTTGTCAAGTGCAGTTTATCAGAGAGAGGAAACCACCTGGGTTAAGCAGCGGGGCTTAGCGATGGTCCATGATTATGCCTAAAGCATTGAAATAGCTACCAAGATGTGTCAGTGATTTTAGGAACAGTTTATAGATGTAACAGTACATGTTTATATTGTCACATTTTGCTAAAGACACATACTATTATCACCTACTATCTATAAGTGGAAGTACATGTAGATGAGCAGGAAACCTAAAGGGACCCTAACGGATTATATTATTTTAATTAAGTAATACATTTAACATTTCCATTGCCAAGGCTATGGATTATTTAAAGATTAACATCTATAGTTATGAAGCTATGTTAATAACATTTATTGAGTGCTTATTATGTGCCAGATACTGAGCTACGTGTTTTATATGCACGGTATTAGCTCATCCTTGCAACAATCCTGGAATTAAGAGTACCTATTTTATAGAAAAAAAACTGACGTTCAGGGAAGTAGAGAGTTGTCTTATGAATACCTAGTAATTTGCAGAAATATTAAATTAACTCACTTCTACTATGGTATCACTGTCATTTATTTAGGCACGTCATTATTTCTTCTCTCTCTTTCTTTTTTCCCAGAGTCGAGGAGAGTTTTAAGACACTGTTCTGGGCTATATTTGGACTTTCCGAAGTGAAATCAGTGGTCATCAACTGTAATCATAAATTTATTGAAAACATTGGTTATGTTCTTTATGGAGTCTATAATGTTACGATGGTCATTGTTTTGCTAAACATGTTAATTGCAATGATCAACAGTTCATTCCAGGAAATTGAGGTATACTCTCTATACTTTTGTGTACCCTGTGCCTACATGTTTTAACTTTTCTAGGGATCAGCTCAGCAGTGGGGATGAAAATGCAGACTGCTTGCCCTCCTTGGTTCCTCCCCAGCTTTATAATTGTTTGACAGTACCCTAGAAAATTTTAACTCTTTGCTTCCAAATGTAACGTTGATGGGTGTGGTGGGAGAGCAAGGCATGAGGAGGAGAAATGCTAATTTTTAATTGGTTAGAAAAATTAGAAATATTATATCAGTTATAATTCATTTTATCAAAAAATATTGCTTATGAATATGGCTGTTTTCCAAATCTTTTTGAGTGATGTTCAACATTGATCTTTTCTCGAATTTAGAGTGATTATAAATGTTTAGTCCAGAAACTTCAGCCTTTGTTCTGAATTAATCAAATAAGTGATTTGTTGCAGAATAAAGGAGTGAATAATTTGTATATAATTTGTTTTCAGAATGTAGGAAAATACATTTGTATCTTTCAGTGTATTTATCACCACAGGGAAGTTTTGAGATCTATAGTTCTTCTGCAAGCCTGATAAAATTTTAGACAGATTTAGGAAAGAGTGTATGAGTAGGACCAACATTCTGAAAAACCCTGGAGCAGTCTTAGGCATCCTGAGAGTGTCTGCATCGTTACTTTCATCTAGGCACACAGTGTTGGAAGATTCCAGTAACTTTGTTTATGCATTTCCTTGCTGAACTGTCATGCATATTTGTGTAGGGTGATGCTGATGTGGAATGGAAATTTGCAAGGGCCAAACTTTGGTTTTCATACTTCGAGGAGGGAAGAACTCTTCCTGTTCCCTTCAACCTGGTGCCGAGTCCAAAGTCCCTGTTCTATCTCATACTGAAGCTTAAAAAATGGATTTCTGAGCTGTTCCAGGGTCATAAAAAAGGTTTCCAGGAGGATGCAGAGATGAACAAGGTAATTTGACTTGATACTCTTTAATTATAATTTTAAATGATGTGGCTGTTATAACCACTGTACTATATATCCCTTCAAAAAGAAGCAGTTCATTATGACATGTCCATTTATTCCTTATGTAGTCAGTTCGCTCAGCATGGGCCTTTGGCTTATGTCTGTTTAACAGAAGCACATTGGACATGTCCTACTTACAGGAATATAAGAAAAAAAACATGAAATGTAACTAGTGTAATACATTATTTGGAGCAAATACTGAAAAGGAGCGCTATTCTGGGACTTATTTTATGCTGTTGTGGCTATGTGTCTCTCACCTGCAATTTGTACACCTTGGCAAAGCATCAGTAGCTGGTTATGACTTGGGGGAATTTGACTCTTAGGTAACTTTCTATATTGAAAAGTTCAGAAATCAACTGCTCACCTGCATTATGGGAATTTAGGCTCGGCAGTATGTAGTTCAAGAAAAAAGTATCTAATTGGAAACAATAATCTGATGAGGCAGTGCAATCTCAAGAAACCATAAAAGAGGCATTTTGCTTCAAGACCATATGATGATCATGTATGTTCAGAAAGATTTAGAGCACATGTGAAATGCTGTATATAACTGTGTATGTGGGGTGCTCACTTCATACAAAAAACCCTGCTGGATGCTGAACTCTACACAAAGGAGGAGTCGATGCGTCCAGAGGAGCACCCTGACGGGACAGGTGCGGGTAGGGTGTCTGCCGTGCGATGGGGACGTGAAGGAGTGGCTGTTTCACCTGAAGAAGGAGGATTGAAGGGGAACATGAATATCTTTAGAATTCCCACTCTTGACTGAGAAGTACAATTGTTTTTATTCCATCACCAACAGCAAGAGAGGCAGTGGGTGCATGTTGCGAATAGTTCAATTTTAGTTCTGCATAAAAACCAACTTGTAACAAAATCTACCAACAGGGTGGTGGGCCGTCTCGTGAAGTAATAAGCCCCCCATCATCGAAAGTAATCAATGTGCTGGATGACCAACATTGAACATTGAAATATATAGAGATCTTCCTACACTGGGTGGGCAATTAAGCCAAATGATTGTAAAAGCTCCTTGCAGTTAATTACAAGATTCTATTCTTGAATAAAGGGGACAATGTTCTGACATTCTAATTTCTGCTCCATTTGTCCCTTACTACTTGGGGTTCTCAGGTGAGTGATAAACTCTCTGAGCTCCAGTTCTGTCGGCTGCAGTAAGGGGATAAAAATTAGATTTACATCTTGAAGATAAAACCAAATAAATATGTAAAAGTGCTTTGCGAATTCCAAAGCCCTCTTTAAATATCATTATTATTATGAGTATTCTGTGTTGGAATTTTGAGAAAAATATGCCATTTACAGCATTTTTCTAGATGTATAGTAGAGAACTCGGTGGGTTGAGTAGCAAATATTTCCCTTACTTTACTTAGTAAAATTAAGTGTACAGTTTACTTAATAAAACTAAGTTGTGATTAGAACTCCAGTCTGAGAGAATTGAATGTTGGAAGGAATGGCTCAGCACCTTCCAAAGGTAAGACCCCAGTAAGAGTAGTTTCCTCTCACTGACACTTGCTGCCGAGTTAGACCTGATGGCGTTTAAAATATGGAGTAAGGAAAAAGTAAAATTGGTTTTGTAATTACAACTGCACAATCAGCAATTATACTAATTTTATTATCTATCTTTGAAAGAGAAATGAAGAAAAGAAATTTGGAATTTTGGGAAGTCATGAAGACCTTTCAAAATTATCACTTGACAGAAAACAGGTAAGATTGTCTTTGAAAATATGACATCACATGTGTGATCAGGCTTGTCTTATCAGAGAAAAGAACAAATGTTCAGAAGCAATTTCAAGAAACAGAAATCAGACACATCAAAGAATATATCCACACTCAAAGAATATATTACTGAGAGGTGGAAATAAACCTGTATTCAAATAATCAGCAAAAGGAATTATGTGTATATTTAGACATTAAATACATATTTGCAAGAACTTATGAATGATGGCATATAGGAATAATATGTAAAAAAGGAAAAATAAGAATACTAGAGGAACTCGTCAGAGGTTGGTGGAGACAGGACTCAACTACTGGCGGCTCAAGTGGAGAGTGTGCACATCTGGCAGAGCCTCCCCACTTGTCAGTAATCAAGAAGCTGTCAAGGCACCACGAGAACTCAATGGCTATAGTAGTTGGCGTAGTTCATGATGAGCAATGTTCCTTGGAACTGTTTTAGCTGCCTAATTTGGAGTGGCAGGATCCCTAATGATGAGGACATTTGCTTCCTTCTTGTAGCATGCATATAGAGGCACAGGGAATGCTTTTTGAACACGGGAAATTATATATTAGTTAGCTCTGAGAAGGCCAGTGTATCAGGTAGGACTTGCATTCAGTTGCACATAAAAAAAACAAATCATGGTGTTTTACAAGACAGTTGTTTTTCCCCTTTCATTTACCTCTCTAGAGTTAGGCACTCCAGGACTGTCACCTTAGGTGGGGCTCTGTGATTTCCTTGAAATATTTTTATGATAGTAGATGTACAATGACAGACAGCTTCATCTCCAGCCATTACGCCTACTATTTATAGACATGAAGAAGAGTGAGGGCAAAAAAAAAAAAAAAGTGGGACGTGTCATCCAAATCTGCGGTCACTCTCAGAACTGCTCCCCAGCAATTCCCGTTGTTACATCTCATTGGCCAGAACTGCGCTGTAAATTCACTCCGTGGGACTCAAATTCTGAGGAGGGATGCTTTTTCACTTTGTGTTTAAACTGTCTTACCTTCTCCAACACAATAAGAATTCTCATAGATATTGATATATTGATAGTAAGAACATTGAACTAAGTTTCCAGAAGATTGGGATCTCATCTCATCTCTTTCCTTTGAGCAACTTGTTTAACTTATTTGAACTTCAATTTCCTCATCTGTAAAATAGGGATGAGCAAGTTATACAGCCCATCACACAGACTGTGGGAGAGTAAATTGGTGCTTTGTAAATTACAAACACCGTACAAATAGAAAGTACTTGTGATAGAGAAGTGGCTCTTTTTGTTATTTGGGTATAAATAATGCAATAAAATTTATCAAAAAGAGGTCAGTGTAAGTTGGGTTTTATAGTTTTCTAATAAGAAACTACTTGTGCTGAAATTGTGATGAATGTATGACACCAAAAATCATTAGACAAATATGAGAAAAATTGTAGGGCAGTCAAATGCCTTTTTTAAATGATAGAAAGCATGGTACCTCTCAAATAATATTATTTTCTTTGTAGTTTCTCTAAAAGTAAATGAAATTAATATTTGGTTTAATCATCTGAGAAAATGCATTTTATGCCTTTTAAACAAAGCTTGTATCACCTTACACTTTCCAGTAGCACATACTTTAATCCTAAATTAAAACAAACTTTTTAAGAGCAATACCAAGCATGTGGTATCCCTGGTTGTAGATAAATAAAATGTTGATTCCAATATCAGTTTAATCATGTAGAGACCCTTCCGTGTAGCTGTTTATTGCGGCACCATGGAGATGTGCCATTCACACCTTCTTTCGGAAGAGAGCCTGCTTCAGGTGTGGTCAGCTGAGAGCCTCCGGCTGCAGCACCTTTGGGATCCCCCTCAGCTTTCCCGCAGTGGCCATGCTCTTCAGGTCCTGGACATTTCTAGCCATCACAGGGCCCCTTGGGGGCAGTCTTTGAACCCGAGCGCCCTGTTGGGCTGTCTGTCTTCCTCCCACAATCTTGTTATCTTTCCCTCTTTCACAGGGAACATGAGCCTCATAGTCTGGAAGCTTTTTCTGCCTTCTCCTGCTCCCACTCCCCATTATCTTTCATAGCCAAAATTCTAAATACATTTTACACTTCTCACTTTGTCTGGGAGTGTGATTCCTGGAGGCCAACTCAACACAAGCATCTACTTTGTTTTCCCTTGCCATACAAGCTGTGATGGACAAAAGTTGAGACACATAGCTTGCTTTATTGGTGATACACCAACTATACATATTTTTGGGAAAATATTTTTAAAGCAACCATTTACATTTCCCAAAAATTGTGCCTGTTGTTACTGAGAGGGCCCTGACATGTGCTAAGAAAAACTCTGATGGTTCATTCTTCCTTACCCAAGTCACGTGACTTTTGCTCATTCCTTTTCATTAAGTCTATGTCTAAAACAACACATTTCAGTTTCTGTTTCACTCTGTTCTGCTAACTCTTTGAAGGTTAATATGGTTAAGTTGCACGAATTCTTCCCTCACATCTGATTCAAGTAGACCATAGAAACCAGCAGGATGAGCCATACAGAAAGACTTTTGAAGCAAAGCAAGCAGGTCTGTTTGTTATTTCCGATCATAACCTCCTGAAGTCACTGGCTTTAGTCGTTGCCAGCATTAGCTCTTCAGATACACAGTTGGAAAGGAAAGCATACATTAAAAGTTGACCTCTGCTGCCCTGTATCACATGTGTAAATCTGAAAATGCCACATAACGTTTTTGAGTAACTGTTGTGCTCCAGTTCCAGCACAGATCCCTGTCAAGTTCTCAGTGCGAGGGCGGGTGTTGGCCCCGTACACAGTAGGCCAACCTGGAGCACACACATGTTAGTTCAGCATTTTTAGTCTGTTCTACACTGGATTGGGTGAGATGTAGTCATTTTAAAAAATCAGGCACATATCCAGGAGCTACAGTCTTTAACTCTGAGTCAAACTGGAGGCTATCTTTTTAGTCCTCTGATGGAACGATCACACAAAGTAGTGGTTTCAATTTGTCACTATCACCAGGATTGCTTCTCCGGGTGATTTTGTATAAATTCCCAGTCCTTGTCAGACCTATCAAATTACAACCTCTGGCAACAAAGCCTGGAAATGGGTATTTTAATAAGATCTTAGGAGAGCTGATGCTCATCTCGGTGTGGGAATCACTGAATAGTCCATTCCCTGAATAACTTAACCATGAGTTTGGACGTATCAGTAAAAAGCAATGTTTGTAAAGTATCTCCAGAATAAATAAACTAGATTAAAACAAACCATGAAATAGACCTAAGGCCACATAGTAGATATTTATGACTTTTGTATAATAATAACAGCTACTGACCCTTGTAGAGTATTTACTGTACGCCAAGCTACATATTCCACAAACCCTATCGCTTTAATCCTCACGTTAGCTGTAGGAGGTTGGTGATACCATTTTTCCTCTTTTATACATGAGGGATGTGAGGACTAATATAGGTGAAATGACTCGCCCCAAGTTGCTTTTCAGACAAGTGACAACACCTGAATTCCAATTCCCACCTGGTTGACTCCCAAGCAGGGGGTGTACGAGCACTGCACCGCATGGCCTCATTCCGCGCCTGCATTTCCTGCTGCCTCAGTATACTGCTATGCCTTTTGAGTGCGTGGTTTTACTCCTGGCCCCAGGGCATTTCACACTGTGGAGAATGGGAGACTCTCAGAACTGTTGCTCAGAACAACATAATGCATTCCGAAGGCTGAACGAAGCTGACTTGTTCCTCTGAATGAATAACAAACAAGTTAGTATGCCTCATTCTAATTTCTACGTGAAGCTACAAAGAGATGAGAAATGTTAATGAAGTAATTATTAGAGAACGAAACAGGAAAAAACCTAAAGAATGAAGGAATTGGTGTAGAAGGTATATTAAAAATAAGGATAGGCAATGGATCATTCAGAATTAGAGTGTATGTCCATGCATTCATCAGGAACAAAGCTTATACCCAATCCTTCCTGCTTCTCCTCAACCAGCTTCCCCTTCCCATTTCCATTGTATTCTGTTAATACTTGTTGACACCATCGATAACTACCCACCCCCTAAGGTTTAAATATTATTCATATTGCAAGTGGAATTCCCTTGATTTTCCAGTCTATTTTAGTAGTGTACATAGAAACAACTATATATTAGAATTTTCTGCCACCAAGTGGTAATAATGCTTCTTTGCACCATTGGGTAAGTTTCTCCTTATATGCTATTTTTGCATTATTCAATTTCAGCATGTTTTTATTGGATACCTATTACATATTTAAAAATGATTAGAAATTTTTCTTAAAAAATATTGTATTTGCCTCTAAATTTGTATCTCAGATTTAGAGCAGAACTAGTCACGCAAAAAATGTTCCAAATAACTTTACAACTATTTAGTTATATACCATTTAATTATACCAGTGGTTCTCAACCAGAGGTTATTTTGCCCTCCCCCACCACCACCAGCATCCGCAGGGTGCATTTGTAATAGCAGGGGACATTCTTGGTTGTCACAACCAGAGAGGATGGCTGTTACTGGTGTCTAGTGAGTAGAGGGCATGATGGTGTTAATATTCTATCATACACAGAAAGCCCTCCACAATAAAAAGTTATCTAGCTTGATTGAGAAAAATTGAACTCAGTCCACTGAGTGCACGAGCAGGAGAGCTGTGTGTTGGGCTGAAACTGTATGAACTGTAGTGATGGTCATTAGCACTTCAAAAGCTACACTATGGAAAACCCACAATCATACACCTTCTCAAATGAACGAAATATCATTTCCTGCTTTCCCAGCACTGTTACTTCTTCTGTGCCACCCAGTAAGTTCCTTTTAAGGCATCTGCCTATGCCCTAAAACCAGTTCACCATGTTTCAGATGGATCTTTATCATGTAGCTAGGACAACCAACTGGTTCATCAACCTAGATGGCACATGTCTTGTGTAGCAAAGTTTCCAGAAGCCAAGTGAGGTCCATCAGTGACCCAAGAGCACTTTTCCCAGCACTTAGTTCACCAGCCAATGATTTTGAGCAGTTGCTACATGCTGGACAGTGCTGGCACCAGGGACACTGGGATGAACTAAATGAAGTCCATCCTTCCATACAGACCAGAGAATGTAGACAATAAACATGTAACTAAAGTAGTGAATATAATAATTGTTGGTTGTGAAGTATGTTATAAAGCAAACAAAAGGCCTAGCTTGCTCAAGAGCTATTTTTCATGGAGTGGGCAGGAATAGCTTCTTTGAGAAGCATATGCTTTAAACAAAAATCCAAAAGATGATACAGAGTTAGTCATCTAGGCAAAAGCCAGGAAAAGAGGGTTTTAGGAATTGGAAATGGCAAACACAAAGACCTTAAATTGGGAAAGATCCCTGTGTGACATTGCTACAATACTGTTTCAAAAAAGAAAGGATTATCTCTACAGGCATGGTGTATCGTAGAGCTTCTTTAATTGAGAAAGATTGGGTTAATAATATACAGTTGTTTCCATGCACACTACTACAAAAGATTGGAAAGTCAAGGGAGTTCCACTTGCAATACGAATAATATGTAAACCTTAGGGGATGGGTAGTTATACTTATTGAGTATCAAGTGCCACACATTTGCCTTCAAAAAACCTCTAGGAAGCAAAAATTTTCACTTTCTATTTTTATGAACACCTTTGGATGTACCAGTAGCCTCTAATAAAAAAATGAGACATCACATCAACGATTTGTAGCCATGAGCTTGTGGGTTCATGAATGGGTGTAGTACAGGATGTGCAAAGACTCATCCTGTCTGGATCTTCTCCCTCTGATTATGAGCCTGTTCTCACCTTCCATGCTTTATCATAAAAGATGGGGGAGGGGTGAACTTGAACCTGGCCACCACATTTAATGATGTCCTTAAGATATAAAATACAATTTGAAAGACAGAAATAATGATAGCACTGTAAAAATAAATGAATAATTATAGCATTTTAAAATTATATTATTAAAATATGTTTAAGTTTGCACTAATTTCACAAGTTCATACATCAGAAGACATTGAAGGGTTATAGAGGTCAACCAGACTACTCTTCATTTTTAGAAGAGATAATAGCCAGTTTTAACATCTTGCCTAGTATTCTACAGCTAACTTGCCGCAGAGCCAGATCTGAGTCTTCAGGTTTCCGTCGAGTGCTCTTAAAAATGCTGCCTTTCTTTGGTTAATTTGGTCAACTGTATAACTTCATCATAATGTTGTTTAAAGTTAATATAAAATAAATTAATGTACATTTTGCTGATATTTTTAGAGAGGGTGAAAGAAAAGGGAAATTAGCTATGTAAAAAAGGATGCTCTCTGAGCAATATTACCAAAATTATATATTTTTATGGATTTTGTTAGCTTCGCCACATTTTTGTATTATTGTAAATCAGCTAGACCATAATTGTTTATGTCCCTCTTCAGTACTCATAACCTAGCATACCACCTTACTTGTAGAAGACTCTCAATATGTACTAATTGAATAGATGAATGTGTATGTAAGTGTTTTAATTCAGCATGTAGGCATTTAAAGATCAAAACATTGAAGTCAAGGATTTTAATGAAGTCTCACTGAGCTGTACTTAGAGCATCTTAGATGTCATCGGGAAATATCTTTGAAGACAGTCGTAAAGCTTCTCATCCCCTGTCAACAGTTGTGCACCTACAACATACAAATCTGGAGCTGCTCTGTTGCACTCGGGTTATCTTTTTTCCCTTTAGAAAATGACTTGAAGTCTTTTCAGCCATCATCTTAGCATGTTAAATGACATGTTAGAACATGTGTTGTGGATTGCTTTAATTCTTTGTTAAATATTTGCCTGTTCAAGCAAATACGTTACTTGAAAAGTGCTTCTCAAATTGGATACTATACAGATGCTGAAAGTCAAGTGGACTAATTAGTGTTTTCTTGGAATCTGAATTCTGTCTCACAACGGTCTCAGACTGGTGTTTCTTATGATGTTGTAGTTAATCATACTGGCCTATTGTTCCATCATCAATGGATTTCTGAGGTCATCACCATTATTTTTCTAATTCGTTTGTGTCTTCCTCTATCACAGATTTGTCTGTGGGAAGGTTAAAGTGTGACTGTCATGACAACATGATCGATGCCACAAAATCTAAAAGCCTCCTCGGCACCCTCTAGTGATGGGGCTACTGGCCCACAGTGTCCGCGTCATTATGGATGAAATGAGACATCCACATGGACTACAGAGTCCGGTGGAGGAAAAAGGACAGCATGGCTTTTCTCTCAAGGGGAGCAGAAGCCATGGCCCTTGCCATGACAGGCCTTTATTGGGTTTCTCTGCACATTACAAGATGGTCTTCATTAACTATACACAGGTTGCTTTAGGTGGTTTCCTTTTACAGAAAACAAAGGAGCCAATGCCTCTAATCGCCTCACAGAAGAGGGATATTTGCAAATGAAAAGGGAAAAATGGTTGAACCGGTTACACTCCAAGGTTTAGCATGGATTTTAGGAAGTTACTTTGCAGTAAATGTTTGCCACTGGGGGCTGGGCCCACGCCACACAGAAGGGTCTCCTACACTTCTCGTAGCCACTGAGAGACTGAATGTACCTCGAGTGCCTATGGTTTGTCTTAGGAGATATAATATTAAGCAAGTGAAGTTAAGATGGCTATATATATAGTTTATTTATACATAATATAAAAGATTACTTATTTCATTTATATAACTAATAAATCTCATCACATTTCTTAAAAATTAGATAAAAATCAGTTTCTAATTATTTTCAAATTGCAGCCTGGGCATAGTAAACAATCAAGCATAAGAAGCTCAGAAGATTTCCAGTTAAACAGTTTCAATAATCCTCCAAGACAATATCAGGTAAAGATTTCCTTTTTTTTTTTTTTTAATGAAGAGAGGGGAAAGAAGGGAGAAGGAAAGGGAAAGAAACATGTTCGTGAGAGAGAAACATTGATTGGTCGCCTTCCATATACACCCCAACTGGAGACCAAACCCACAACCCAAACACGTGACCTGACTGAAATTGAAGCAGAGACCTTTCAGTTTGAGGGATGACACCCAACCAAATGAGCCGCACCAGCTAGGACTAATCTTGAATATTTGAAGAAATGAGGCTAATTATTTGTAATATATAGAGTCTCAAACTATGCAATTCTTTAAGTGAAAATAGACATTTTTAAATATCAAAATGCATTAATTTAATAAATTTGTATTAATTACCATGTGCCAGGCACTTCTATTTTTTTAATCCTCATCTGAGGACATGCTTATTAATTTTAGAAGAGAAAGGAGGGAGAAAGAGAGGGAAAAAAATATTGATCAGTTGCCTCTTATATGAGCTCTGACCTGGGAAAGAACACACACACACACCTAGGCATGTGCCCTGGTCGGGAATTGAACCCCGCAACCTTTTGGTTTACAGGATGATGCTCTAATTAACTGAGCCACACCAGCCTGGGCCAGGCACTTTGTAAGTACTGCAGATGCATAGGTAAACAAAATAGACGAAGTCCTGGATCAAACTTAGAGTCTCTGTTCATTGCAAAAACTCTATCCTTACTAAAAACACAAAGATGAGAGTAAAATTTACCTCACACCCTACCACTGAGGAATAAAGGCTACTTCTTTGATTAATATCCTGCCAGGTGATTACATACATGTGTAGAATTTTACATATATCAATATTAGTATATAAATGTATGAGGTCTGTCCAGAAAAAGTCCAGCCATTGTTAACATAATGAGGATGGTTTGCATGACACCGATGTAAGCTGGCAGCCAAGGAGATTGGACTGGGATGTGCATGCATGAACAATGATGGCTTCACTGTACTAGTCAGTGGGGGCGGTAGATGTCATTGAATGAGCATGTGTACTGTGTGGTCATCGCATTCAAAATGATTAAGCAAGTAGAGCAACGAATCTACATTAAATTTTGTATTAAGTTTGAACATTCATCCATAGAAACTATTCAGGTGGTTCAGAAGTCCCCAGCTATGGGCAACTGGTGATTGGCAGCTTCATCACAACAACACACCCATTCACGTATCACATCTGGTACAGAGGTTTTTGGCAAACATCAAATCCCTCAGGTGACTCAGCTTCCCAACAGCCAAGGTTTGGTGCCCTGAAATTTCTGGCTTTTCCCAAAAGTGAAATCACGTTTGAAAGGGAAGAGATTTCAGATTATCAATGAGATTCAGGAAAATATGACAGGGCAGCTGATCTTTATTGGGAGAACTGTGTGAGGTTCCGAGGTACCTCCTTTGAAGGGGACTGAGGCATCATTGTCCTGTGCACAATTTTTCTTGTATCTTGCATCTTCTTCAATAAATGTCTCTTTCGTATCACATGGATGGATACCTTCTGGACAGACCTCATATATATATATATTTATATAAATGAATTAATATATATTATACATAAATGAATTAATAATGCTTACATAATGAAAAATAATTTTCACAAAAATTATTAAATATTTTATAAAACATTAATATTAATGGATATATAGTATTCCTTTGTATAAATGTTATAATTTATTAAAGTAATACCTTGATGGGCATGTAAGGTTTATTTTTCTACTATTATGCAGTACTATTATGAACACATTTTTCCATGAACCTTGTTACATCCTCGGAATAAGTTCTTGCAATTGGAATTTTACTATCCACCATTTCTTTTGGGCTTAGGTAGTAAGATTTGTTTAAGCTATATCTTTATTCAGGACTTCCTGCACATATGCTGAGCCTCCTGCTGTTCATGAAAAGTGTGTAGTAAACACACATCCTTATGGAAGAAGCAGTGGTACAGGAGGAACTGTGTTACATTATAACTGACCATTATAAATGACTAGCAAGCATAAAATCAAAGCTGCTACATTTCTTGATATGGGAGGAAAAAAATATAAATTAGTTTTTGCTTGTTTGCTTAATTTTCCGTTTCCACCTGCAGTACCACAGACCTTTAACCTTTCCAACAGAAATGCTGTGTGTTGCCCTTATGCTTTTCAAATAAAATACAAGCAATGAATCACGGATTAGATTTTTGTTCTGAACTTGCTGCTTTCTGAAGAATTAATTTTGAGTCATTAGCCCAGGTGATGTGAAAATTGCTTTAAAATCTAGAGATAGTATGCATTCCGTGAGTAGATCATCTTAATCTTTGATAGCCATCACTTTGAAAGTGCTTACTAAAGAAAGAATGACTCAAATGTATTCCAAATGACATTTGTCATGAACTGAGGAGGATTTTCTCTCTCTACAGAAAATAATGAAGAGGCTTATTAAAAGATACGTCCTAAAAGCCCAGATGGATAAGGAAAGTGATGAAGTGAACGAAGGTGAGTTGAACCTGGGGACAAGTCAGCTCGGAGCCTGAGCCAGATGGGGGCCTGCTGCTGAGCTGAGAGGGAGCTGGAGGGAAGGGCCTGCGGGGAACCGTGAGCTTCAAGGGGAAGAGCAGACAGGTTCTCACCCATCCCCAATACCATTAAGTTGTCAGGACATAGGCTATATCTCCACAGTTGGGGGCAGATGCTAGTAGTTAAAGTAACTGTTGTTTTTTTGGGGGGCTTGGAGGGAGGAGAAAGGGCTGGGAGAGGCTGGGAGAGGCTGGGAGAGGTGAAGGGCTATTCTTCTCAACCCCCAAAATATTTGCCACCTGTGTTTTCATTTAACGTACTTCCAGGGAACTGTTGTTCTATTTTTTCTATAACTTTTTTTTATTAACCAAAAATACTTAGCTGACAAAATAGAAACCCACTCATTAGGAAGTTATGTCTTTCAGAAGGATTCAAAATACATCTGTGTGTGGAGTTAAGACTGATTTCACTCTACCCTAGAATCTTAGTTTCTCTGGGTACGTATCTATAGTTGACTTCTTATAACTCTTATTTTTAAAGGGGAACTGAAGGAAATTAAACAGGACATCTCAAGTCTCCGCTATGAACTCTTGGAAGAAAAAACTCAGAATTCAGAAGATCTAGCAGAACTTATTAGAAAACTTGGGGAGAAATTATCAATGGGACCAAATCAAGAGGAAAGCAACAGATAATGCAAAGACTCTCCTAAAGTCATATTTATTTATCCACTTGAAACCATATTATTTTCTGATTTATTTTTTTAAGTGCCAATGTAACCAGCTTTTAAACAAGAAAATGTGCAAAGATAACTCGGGTCATATTAGCTTCTGGAACCCTAACACTGAATATTTTTCATGGACCAACTTCATTGTTGAGGTTAAAGATTTCAGATTATGACAAAAATTATGCCCAATTGTTTGGTGCTTGTTTTATAGATTGCTTTCTTGGGTATAACTATTGTGAGGTATGATTGCAATGTAGTTAATATCTGCCTGGGAATCAGCTCAGCTGGCAAGGGACACACACACCATTCTGTGACGGTGATTTCAGGCACCTTCTTGCCTGTTCTGTGAATCCCCTGAAATCTAAAGAAAAAAAAAATCTATGGTCATTTACAGAATGCTATTTAATCATCTATCATGCTTAGCCCCTGAAGAATATGTCTGATAATATCTGTGCAAAATGGGGTTAAATCTTTCCTAAACTTTTTGATTCATCTCTTTGAAAATATTCTACCTACGAGTGTAAAAGTGCTTCCTCCACTGAACCCTAAAACATATTCCTGAGTGTGTATGTGTGTGTGTGAAACGCTCACCCCATTTTATCTGCAGCCAGTATAAACCCTCAGAAGCTCTTTATGGTATCAGTTTTATTGTGACTAAAACATTATTGACCAAGTAGGAACCCTTTATGGAGAGGTATCAAAACCACAAAGAACTGTGGTCATTTGGTCCAACTACAACATAATTTTGTGCCATTTCCTAGGGCCTTTACCAGTGAATTCCCACATTTGGCATCAACTGTAAAGAAAAAAAAAGTACTGAAGGAACTTGCAAATACTTATCTCTTATTATAAGTATGTTCTATCCTCCTCTCACAATATAGAAAACAGAAATTTGAATTCATGTCAATTCACCAAGAGGTTATTCCTGACTAACGATAAGAGTCAGTAGCTGAAACAAGTAAAAGAACAATGAAGGTTCATGTGTCCAACCCAGAGACCACCAATATGTAGTTGATGCTGAGCATTAACTGAAAGGAAGCTTTAAATTCAATAAAGAAGGCCTGCACATGCAAAAATGTAACTTCATTTTAAAGATAAAATGGTCACAGAAAATCTGTTTAGTACTAAATTTGACGGAATTCAAGGCAAAGGACTTTTATGTAAACAGCAGAAAATAGAGCTGAAATTTTGTATTCAGTGATTTTGTATTTGTGGATATTATTTAGTAAGTTATTTAGTGATACATGAAAAGATCTGTTTTCAAATGTTTTGTGACAATACTTGAATCAGAAGTTGCAAAAATCAACCTCATACGAAACACATTAGCAGCAAATTAAAATAATTGAACATCCACAAAACGTGTGCATCAAGCTGTGCGTGAGATTGGCCTCCGTGCCAAGGAGTCCTCGGATTTTCCTCAGGGTACAGTTGGACGGGCACCTCTTCCCATTTCTTTTTAACTGAAAGATGTAAAGAGAAAACAAGCATATTTTTAAGAAACATTTTTAGAGAGCTTAGTTAAAGGCACATTGTCAAAGAATGGTCATGAACACCACCTTCCTCAGTCTCAAGACCACTGACTTTAAATCCTGTATTCCTGCTGCAGTCAGCTTAACCTCTCGAAATAAAGCGATTAGTAAGTTGAAAAGTATTGATCCAAACTACTGTATTTCTGTCATATTTCTCCTCTCAAATGTGGTGCTTTCTGGAGGCTTGGCCACCATAAGGAGGGCACAGTAGATCCCCTAACAGGGTGCTGCTCCCTGAGGGCCGAGCCTTGCTCACTCCTCATGGCAGGCCCACCACCTCCCCGTTTCTGTACATCAATGCCGAGTTTTGCTCTCTGCTGTTCTCATTACTCCGAAACTGAGAAATAATACACATTCAATATGATTTTACTAGGCATATAAAATGAATTACCAGACTGTATTGTCTGCTTAAAACTTTGCCACGTATTTAAAGGAATAGAAAATGAGTTTTTGACCCCAATGAACTTGCCACCAAGTAAAGAAATGGGAGTTAATACAACTCTAAGAAATGTTTACCGCCCCGGCCCAGGTACTATGGTGAATGCTTTCCATGCATTATGTAATTTACTCCAACACACTGCTTATGACAACTGAATGAGGTAAGTACCATTTCCCTCAGTAAATCGAGAAAACAGGCTTTTAGAGGCTAAGTCACTTGCACTAAGAGTCAAGTGTCAGAGCCAGGAACAAACCCCGGGCCTGCCACACAGCAGAGACCTCCCGCTTGCTTGGGGCCTTGACTGATCACACTGGAATGTGCTTGTCTCACTGTGAAACTTCTAGTTCAATCCCTAGGCGAGAAGAAATGGGCCGTATCTGAAAAGCATCATTTCCGTTGCATACCCAGTCCAGACATAGACAATAGCATTAGTCAAGGATATGGGTAAAGAAGATTTGGCTTCAAAGGAACTGTAGGTATAAAAAAGAATGAAAGATGTAACTGTATAATGAAGCCAGGCCAAGAGCTGGGCATGAGTAAGGAGGCTTTTCAGAGAGAATAGTATATTCAGTGACTGTGACTCATTGAGGAAAACAGATCGACTCTTTGAGAAGTCTACCCCCAAAATCCAAAATTATTCCAGTATGAAAGAATTGTATCTCTGTTAAGTAGTACAAACAAATTGGATGCTTCATTAAAATGGGGACAATATATGGTAGTATTTGCCAGGTAGACTGACAGAGGAATTCCCTAGTAGAATCACTGTCAGGACCAATTTCCAGCTTCAGGCCAAGGAAGAGATATTTCTCCATGTGCCACATTCAAAGAATGACCTGCATATGTTCTGACTCTAATGAGTAGATACAGCCACTTTCTTTACTCTGAAAGCTTCCTTTGCCTTCAGGGTCTGGGAGGTAATTAGAGTCACACCAGTTGTCCCTACAACTCTGTGAATGGTGCTGGATATGAATTCCTACGCTGCCATTGGAGTCTCTCCCCTTTGACGTACAGTGTGCAGGCTGAATCACCAGGGAGCAGAAAAGAACATGAATTCCCAGCTCAGACCTCTGTATTAGACACAGGAAACATCGAATTAGCTTTCCAAGTGAGCAAATTAATCCACGGTTGTACAGGATGGTTTTCTCATACCAGAGAAAAATTGGTGTGTATAGGATCCAAGAATTTCTCACATTTGTTTTTCTTTTTCTGATGTCCATGCTGTAAGCCATAGACCTTTCCCATCGTCCACTGAAGAGCTATCAGAACAGTGTGCGACGGGTAGACAGCCAGGCGTATCGTCTAGGAAAGGCACAGGACGTCATGAATTTCGCTTTCCTAGCTTCTTAGAGAAAACCTTGATGATGACATTCAGGAAGTAAGTTCTGAACTTCACTACCCAGGTTTTTTTTTGTCCTAATCATTGTCCATAAAAATAGACTTTCATGGCACCGTAAGAACAATCTCAGAACAAAGTAAGTTTACGTAATATGTCTCAGACTAAAGGGACGATGGCAAGGCTCTGCTTTTGCCTTAACCTTTTCAGTATTCTGTGATTCAGCAGTCTGACATTTACCCTTCATTCTTTTTCAGAAAATCGACAATCCCTCAGAATAATTGGGAAAGGTCAAATTTTAGTGTTACCTTATATTTCAAAAAAAAGTTAGTGTTTATTGTTGCCATTTGTTGACGTGTAGAAGTATACACACATACATACATATATAGTTTGTCATGATGTATAATACATAACCATATAATGCATATGTAATATATGCATGTTATATATATATAATCAAAAATATTCTTCAAAGCACTGTTATAATCCTAAGGAAAAAACATTATGCTACAAATATATTTTTGGGGTTTTTCTCATTTGTCCTTTTCCTTCTTTTTTAAAAATTTCAATGATTTCAACTTTTTTTCTAGTCTCTATATAATATCTACCTCTTCTGCTAAGTTCTTTTCAGCCTTGAAGTATAGAATCTGGAGCTTGAGTCCCAGCTCTAACAATTACCAGCTGCACATTCTTCACTAAGTTTCTTAACCTTTCTGTGCCTCATGATCCCATTCTCCAGAAAAAAAAAAAACAGAACACCTAAAACTAGTGTCATCCTCTGCATTGAGTTTTTGCGAGCATGAAATGAGTTTATACATCTTAGGATCAGAAAATAGCACTCGGTATGTATTATTCAAGTATCCAGTTAATGTTAGCAATTGTAGAGAAAAGATGTGGCTGTCAAATTCCCTTTTCTACTCTGTCTTAAACCTCGTAAAATCTAATGAAATTTAGGTTTCAACTCATATTTCTCTGATTAATTGGATCATGGTATCTGGACCACTGTTTTAAGAAAGATCCCAAGGCCCCCATCAGGATCAGTAGAAAAGAATGACATAGAGACAGTAAACAATGCTTGCCATGAACAAATATATTGGGCCATATAGTTTTCATCTTTGAAGAAAATGAATCATTTGAACAAAATTGGGAAAGTTTCAAGACACATTTATTACTTTTGATTGTAATAATTTTATATCACTTTGTATTATAAGATGGGTTAAGGCATATTAGATCTCACTTAGAAAATGTGTATTTAAAGCCTATTATAGTTACTGCACTGTGCTGGGTGAGGTCAGAAGCAGTACTACAAACAGAATACAAGTAGTCAGTCAATTTATAAGCCACAGACCTAATTCATAGAAGCTGATTCCACACGGCTTATTTTAATCTATTCATCCCAGATAGCTATACAATGCTTAACAAGAAATTCTTCAACATTCATAAAGTGGAAAGTCAAGCCTGGACTCATTTGTTAGGTTTAGTTTACCCGCTACGGTTTGTGGTTTCATTTTATTTCTTAGAGGATGAACCAAACCCGTGTAAGAAAATTTGGGCACTGCCTCATCATTGGGGAGTTTCTGATTAATTTTCATCTCCCTCTTGGAGGATAAGCAACTTGAATCATTCACTTCATACTTGTGTTTAATAAGAAATTTATCATTTGACTCAAGAAGTAATCATAAGTAATGAATTAACCACATGCCAGCCTCCTCTTATTAATCATTTATGTGTCTAGTCCAGCGATTTTCAACTGGTGTTCTGCAAGAATTTTTTAAAAATATATTTTATTGATTATGCCATTACAATTGTCCATTTTTTATCCCATTTATTCCCCTTTGCCCTGTACTCCCCCTCCCACCATCATTCCCCCACCATAGTTCATGTCCATGGGTCATATATATAACTTATTTGGCTTCTCCATTTCCCATACTATTCTTAACCTCCCCCTGTCTATTTCGTACCTGCCATTTATGCTTCTTATTCCCGGTACCTTTTCCCTGCTTCTCCCCCCACCCCATCCCGCTTCCTGCTGATAACCCTCCATGTGATCTCTATTTCTGTGAATCTGTTCCTGGTCTAGTTGTTTGCTTAGTTTGTTTTTTTAGGTTCAGTTGTTGATAGTTGTGAGTTTGTTGTCATTTTACAGTTCATATTTTTGATCTTCTTCTATTTCTTAGACAAGTTCCTTTAACACTTCATAAAATAAGGGCTTGGTGATGATGAACTCCTTTAACTTGACCTTATCTGGGAAGCACTTTTTTCTGTTCTTCCATTCTAAATGATAGCTTTGCTGGACAGAATAATCTTGGATGTAGGTTATTGCCTTTCATGATTTTGAATAATTCTTTCCAGCCCCTTCTTGCCTATAAGGTTTCTTTTGAGAAATCAGCTGATAGTCTGATGGGAACTCCTTTGTAGGGAGCTGTCTCCTTTTGCTTATTTTAAGATTCTCTCCTTATTTTTAATCTTGGGTAATGTAACTATAATGTGCTCTGGTGTGTGCTTCCTTGAGTCCAGCTTCTTTGGGACTCTCTGAGCTTCCTGGAGTTCCTGGAAGTTTATTTCCTTTGTCAGGTTGGGGAAGTTCTCCTTCATTGTGTTTTCAAATAAGTTTTTGACTTCTTGCTCTTCCTCTCCTCCTTCTGGCACCCCTGTGATTCGGATATTGGAATGTTTGAAGATATCCTGGCGTTTCCTAAGCCTCTCCTCATTTTTTTGAATTCTTGTTTCTTCCTTCTGTTCTGGTCGAATGTTTGTTTCTTCCTTCTGTTCCAAACTGTTGATTTGAGTCCTGTTTTCCTTCCCTTCACTGTTGGTTCCCTATACATTTTCCTTTATTTCACTTTTCATTGCCTTCACTATTTTCTCTATTTTGCAATCATACTCAACCATTTCTGTGAGCTTCCTGATTGCCAGTATTTTGAACTTTGTATCTGATAGATTGGCTATCTCTTCATCACTTAGTTGTATTTTTTTCTGGAGCTTTGATCTGTTCTTTCATTTGGGCCATATTTTTTTTTGTATCAGTGTGCCTATTAGGTAGTAAGGGGCAGAGCCTTAGGTATTCATCAGGGCAGGGCAACCCTCTTTGCTGTGTTGTGGCGCTGTATGTGGAGGAGGCGTCCAAAAGGGAAAAATGCCATTTGCTTAGCTCTGGCTGGCTTTCAATAACTTTCTCTCCTACCCACAAGCAAAGTGGGCCCTTCTGGTGCTGATTCCCAGGTGGGTGGTTTTGTGTATATTCTAGGACCCTGTGTTTCTCTCCAATGAACTCTCCTGTGATGCTGGGAGTTTCTCTCAGTGCCTCAATCCCCATGAGTTTTCTCAGTAAGAAATTCTGAGGCTTTATTTCCCCATGCTGGAACCCTGGTTCAGTGGTCTGTCTTGCTCCCCATTTGTTCTTCCCAGTTTATCTGCATGCATATATAGGACCACCTGTCTCTGTCAGCCTTGTCTCGCCTGCCCAGTCCTCCAGCTCCCAACTCCTCTCCACCTCAACTGCCTGTCTCCTGCCCCTCCTGCTGGTCTGGATGAATGTCTCTTCTACAACTCTTTGGTTGTCAAACTTCCATACTGTTTAATTTTCTGGAAAGTCTGGTTATTTTTTGTTTTCAAATTTGTTGTTGTCTTTCTTTTGGTTGTGCGAGGAAGCAAAGTGTATGTTGTACCTTTGCCTCCATCTTGGCTGGAAGTCTCTGCAAGAATTTTTAACCCATTTGATATCTGACTATTGAGTCAGGGGCACTGACCTCTTTTCCCTTAAATTGTCAAAAAAAAATGAGAAAAGACAACATAATAATAGCTGTATAGTGTGAATGAATCAAAATTTACCTATTTTTTGGTTAGGTAAGCAAAAAATATATTTTTTGGTGTGCCACAGGATTTTAGTAATTAGTTTTTGTGTGCCATGAGATGGAAAGGTTGAAAATTGCTGGTTTAGCCTATTAAGTTGCCTCACAGACATGATCCAGTCATCTTTCATGACTGATTGATAGGCTAGAGTTAACCCTTGGCTGGTAGTATAAGTTCATTTAGCCTCATTAATGAGAAAGACACAAGGTGACTGACTCAGTCTGTGACTGAGGCCTAATTATTTTTCTCACTAATTTCACTAATCGTCAAGTCAGTCCTGACCCTGAGGTACATACAAGATTTTCTCTCTTAAACCAATGACTTAAGAGCTCAGAGAGTTTTTATGAAGCACACCTCGGTGTGAGGGGCAATTAAGGAGCTCTGTGGTCTTTTGAATCACCATCTCTCAGGAAAAATCAGAAGTCCTGAAGTCTTGTTTGTGGTTGGTAAGAGCATTTATATGTCACAGGGTCAGCAAATCCCATAAGCAGTGGGCTGAGGCTTGACATTATAGGAAGGTAATGATTTCTTCCAGCAATTCACTAGTGCCCAGTGTTAGAGAAATAATCTAGACATTAACTGTAACCTATCTGCTGGTTGCAAACAAGGAGATAATCTGCATCATCTCATTGCTCCTCTTCCTCCAAGCAGGGACCAGGCCTGTCACCTGCTAGCATTTTACAATACCTCATTAAAATTGGAAAGAATATTCATATGAATGCATTATTGGAAAATTAATGCCGTATTCAGTGTGTTTTGACTTGTGTTTTACAAGAGGAGTGTTCAATGTTACTTTCATCCTAATGGCATTTCCATGCCCAAGGGAGCTCCTGGGACTTTGTGGGTGCCCAGCAATACATGATTTATTCAATCATTTCACTTAAAATTCAAACAACACTCAGAACATAGTCCATACCCTCAAGGAGTTTTGAGTCAGACACAGGAGTCAGCTGTGTAGCCTATTAAATGCTACAAAAGCCCCCAGGATGAGCCCCAGGAGGAGGGTGCACATGTGCTGCAGGTCAAAGAAGCTTCTGGTTGGAAGTAACATGCATTTTGGAGAAGCCTGCACTTGGACTGAAGCAGTGCTCCTTTTTCTCTGGGACAATGACTTGGCATGCTGCTTGTCTTCATGTACCCTGGCTTAAATAGAGTTTCCCAGAAGGAGACCTAAAACAAAGACATGCAGGCGATTTATGGAGAAAGTGCTCCCAAGCCAGGAGAAACTGATAAAGAGCTGGGAGTAGCAGAACAGTGGTGTAGATTGTAAAACAACTGTGTGACTCAGGCCAAATCTTGCAGAGGGTAACTATCACCAAGTCCTGCAGAGGAATTCTGAAGTTCTGCCTCTGAGCTGGACTTTCATACCCCTTGCCCACCAGTCCTTGGCTGCGGGCTACCTGGGGGGATGTAACCTCCCAGGCACTTTCAGGAAAGGCTCCAGCAGCCTCAGGGCGCCCTCCAGAGACAGCAGCAGGGGCAGGCACTTCAAAGCAAAAGCAAGCCAGTGTCATGGAGGGACACGCTGTATAGGGGTTGCTGGCGTCTGCAGATGTCACAGACTCAGTGTCCAGTGCCAAGGACAGTATTAATTGTTACTGCAGGTTGTGTCAGAATTCTAAAATGCTATCTGCTTTTCCAATAGCATTTTAGAGAAATTTGAGAATAACTAACTTTTTTTGAGTCTGTAGAGGAGATGGGTGGGATCCTCTTGAAATCAAGAGCATCTGGGTCACTTGGGGTTAAACCAGGTGATGTCCATACCCTCCAGAAACAGGGCTGTTTCCACATGTGGCTGCTCACTCTATTAAAGTAAACAATATGTGTTGGGAGTTACACACACGTCCTGGACCAATGTACCTCATGAGGCACCAAGGCCCTTCACCTTGCCCATCAGCTGTCATCTCTTTGAGTGGAGGTATAATATGTGGCTTTGAAATACAATTTTAATAAGGGTCACACAGTAACCAATTACGAATTTTATTTGGACTAGATTTACCTGGACCTCTAAATTACGAGACCCAGAATTGGTAACTTTAGATGAGGTGAGTCTAAGAAAAATGCTAGGACATGGAACCATTCAGTTAGGCTGCTCTATGGCCATAGCAGTGTCCCGGGCCTAGCAGAAATGTGACAGATAGCCATGGGGACTGCAGGAGACAAGGGCAGCCTTAATAAAGGGCATCAAGGAGCACCAATGACTAATTTTCCTTTATATGGCCCGGTTCACAATACTCATGCTCCTTTTACACTGCCCCCCCACAAAAGGACTTTCCATAACTCCTGGTGACCTATAACCCAGAAATTTATTTCACACTCATTTTCAAAGATTCAAGAGCATACTGAATTCTCAAAAAGTATTTGCTGGATGAATACAGTTGTTGGATGAATTCTGCATTTGATGCCACTTGCTGCCTCTACAGGGCTTGTAGCTGCATCCTGGGAGAGGAAAAAATAGGACAGATCCCAGGCAGAGAAACTCCTGAGGAAAACCATTTCAAGTCTTGCTGGCCAAACACTTGGATGTGGGCATCTTAGTAGCCTTCTTCAGGCTCAGTCAGCTTCAAGACCTAGTGAAGGGCACAGATCTTTAATGCTTGGGGAAGCTCTTTCCGTCTGTCCACCATAGGCTGTACCCACAGACGGACAGAAAGAAGACACAGATCTGGCTTAACTTGTGTTCCTTTTTTTCACTTTGTGAGGACTTGATTCTGGTCCCTGCCATCTTGGTATCACCTTTGACCCTCACTGGAAGACAGAGGGACGGGAAGAGGGCTGCCCAGGTGAGATAGCGCAATCTGAACTGCTGGGAAGAAAGAGGCCGCGGGAATAGCCTCTGTCTCCACTACCCCGGTTCCCTGCATCATAAGAAGAGGGGAGTCGTCCGTGCTGCGCACTTGACATCCCGAGATCATGGTGCAAAAGTGATGTCTCTAAAATGTTATAAACTGCTCCACAGAGCCAGGCAGCTCCCTGCACACAAACCCAGCCACGGAATTCAGGTGATGTCATTCTACCCCTTGAGGGTTGTCCCTTGCTTGGAATAGCGAAGATCATCATCTACCGAAGTCTCATTTACAACGAATGGGAAGAGAGCAGATATCAACCCAGACTTTGACTGGCTTCCTGGAAAGAGATATTCTTTGGATCCTCTGACCACTTTGGCTTCTTCTTCTCATTATTTCTCCTTCATTTTCTTTCTTTTTTTTTTAAGTATTTTATTTATTTATTTTTAGAGAGAGAGAGGAAGAGAGGGAGAAAGAAAGAGAGAAACATCAGTGTGTGGTTGCCTCTCAGGTGGCCCCCACTGGGGACCTGGCCCATAACCCAGGCCTGTGCCCTGACTGGGGATGGAACTGGTGACCCTTTGGTTTGCAGCCCGTGCTCAATCCACTGAGCTGCACCAGCCAGGGCTCTCCTTCATTTTCTTAAAAAATTGAGATTATAATGGACCTATATTAATTTCAGGTATATAACATAATGACTTGTATATATGGTGAAATGATTACATAAGAAGCCTAATTAACCTCTGTCACCATATATAGTTACATATTCTTCTTTTCTTATGGGAACTTTTAAAGTCTACTGTCAGCAACTTTCAAATATACAATGCAGTACTATTAACTATGGTCATCATGCTATACACTGAAATGAACTTGGTCTTGTTTTTGTTCGCATTATGCCTGGCTGCTGGCCACACCACATGGTATTCTATCCAGACCTGGGTGGTCACACTGACGCAGTTCAGTCAGGCTGATGACAGAGCCTGCGAGCAGTCAGGCAGGAAGGGCCCAGTCGGCTGGCTCTGATGTCACGTGGCAACGTGGTTCAGAAAAATGCACGTGGCTTCAGAAACAGATCCGGAGGAAAACTCCCATGCTGCTGCTTGCCACCTTCCATTTGATCTTGGACCCAAGTAGAACCTTTCTGCGGCCCTTTTTCCTCAGCTGTTCAAAAATGTCTCTCTCATGACGTCAATGTGAAGATGCATAAGAATGTGTCCAAGAAGTAGGAGCACCTCTTTCAGGAACTGGTTGATACAATCCTTAGATATCTTTTACCTCTTGTCTCCCTGGGTACCCAACTTAATTTTGAGAGGCCATCTGTGCCCAGTGAAATAATCCCAGGACAAGCCTCGGACGTGTATCTGTGCCAATGAAGACCAAGCTGAGATGTGAGCTGACTTTTGCCAGGCATTTGGGGGAGAGGAGTTGTGTAGAGCCACATCAAGGCACACACACTAACCTTACCTATAACACTCAGGTAATCTGGACCCTGGGGTTTGCCTCCAAACCACACATATGTTGGCTTCAATGTATGGCTGTTCTCTGTCATGGGGACAGAGCTTCCTGCTGGGCTTTATTTTCTAACACCCCTAGGGTCCTGATGGTAGGGGCTTAGTCATTGGCCCCCAATCTTATGGCTGTTCCTCAAAGTCGATTGGGTGACCACCCCACAGACCAGAAGGACTCCACTGCTGAGTCTTAAACACAGTGGCACTCTGAAGCCTGCTGGATTAGAACCTCCACCTAGATGTGTGAGCCTCCTGTATTCAGGATTTAGGACTTTCTGGAGCTTCTATGCCCACAGGTATGGTGCTGAGAACAGTAAGTCCAGCATCAGCTGTTGTACAACAAATAGGCACCAGTGACCTAATGTGTGTTGGGCTCTGTTCTGGGTGATGAAGAGCCCAGGGCAACCCTCTGC
>PVKM010007570.1:0-41138 GCA_004027735.1 Carollia perspicillata | reverse complement strand
AGTCACTATCAGCCTGTTCTCAATTTCAATGTCTTTGGTTATACTTTGCTTGCTTGTTCGTTTTGTTGATTAGGTTCCAGTTAAAGGTGAGATCATATGGCATTTGTCTTCCACCACCTGGCTTATTTCACTTAGCATAATGCTCTCCAGTTCCATCCATGTCACAAAGGGTATAAGCTCCTTCCTTCTTTCTGTTGCACAGAATTCCACTGTGTAAATGTACCATAGTTTTTTGATCCACTCATTTACTGATGGGCACTTAGGTTGCTTCCAGCACTTGGCTATTGTAAATTGTGCTATAAACATTGGGGTGCATAGGTTCTTTTGGATTGATGTTTCAGGATTCTTAGGATATAATCCTAGCAGTGGGATTGCCAAGTCAAAAGGCAGATCCATTTTTAGTTTTCTGAGGAAATTCGATACTGTTTTCCATAGTGGTTGCACCAGTCTGCAATCCCACCAACAGTGCACTAGGGTTCCCTTTTCTCCACAACCTCTCCAACACTTGTTGTTTGTTGTTTTGTTTATGATGGCCATTCTGACTGGTGTGAAGTGGTATCTCACTGTGGCTTTAATTTGCATCTATTTTCCTGATGGCTTGTGATGCTCAGCATCTTTTCATGTGTCAGGGCCCTTTGTATGTCCTCCTTGGAGAAGTGTCTGTTCACTAAAACTTCTAAAATAAGTTTGTTTTTTAAAAAATCAATAGTTTTCTTACCTACAAGCAATAACCCATTAGAAACATAGTGATAGGAATGGTTCCACTCTGGCCAGGTAGCTCAACTGGTTGGAGCATTGTCCCAATATGCCAGGGTTGTGGGTTTGATCCCAGGCTGGAAGCGCATACAAGAAGCAACCAATGAATGCATGGATGGGTGGGACAACAAACTGATCTTTGTCTCTCTGTCTCTCTCTCTAATCAATAAAAAAGAAAAAAGAAATGGTTCCATTTACCCTGATGTTAGAAACTAAAATTTTACTATCTAAAAAATAATAATTCCAAGGGAAAATGTGCAAGGTAAACAGAAAATTTAAAAAAAAAAATCTACTGCCCTGGCTGGTGTGGCTCAATGGATTGAGTGCAGGACTGTGAACCAGAAGGTCACCAGTTCGATTCCCAGTCAGGGCACATGCCTGGGCTGCAGGCCAGGTCCCCAGTAGGGGGCATGCAAGAGGCAACCCCAAACTGATGTTTCTCTCCCTCTCCCCCTCCCTTCCTCTCTAAAAATAAATTTAAAAATCTTTTTAAAAAATAAAATAAAATCTACTGAGGCACATAAAAGAAATGAAGAGATCACCTTAACTCAATATATAAAGATGTCAAACTTCACTGCATAAAGTAATCTATAAATTCAACCTCTTTCAATCAAAAATTCAATGGAATCCCTGGAAGACTTAAGAAAATGGAAGAATAAACATACAAGAATAGCAAGGAAGAAGGAGGAGGGGGAGGAAGAGGAGGTGGCAGAGGAGGAGGAAACAATGACAAGGAAGAATAACAAAGACTACGATTATAAAAGAAAAATATATAAATACATCAAACTAGGATTACTAAAAAATACGGTATTCATGTAAGGACAGACAAATTGGTAAAACAGAAAGTGCAAATACCATAGTGGGAACTCATATTGAAAAGGCAACATTTAAACCACTAAGAAAAAGATGGGATTCTTTAATAAGTTAGCTTGATTGGGACAACTGCCTATCCAAAATAAAATTGTTTTTTTACTAGGTGCTCACATATTGTTTATAGCAAAATAAATTCCAAATGGGCTAAACTATACAACTACTAGATATCTGCATATGCATTACAAAGGACTAATCTCCTTAATATAGAAAAGGTCTCAGATATCAATAAGAAATAAGCAGGCAGAAAATGGATTTAAAAAATGCATAAAGCACATGAACTGGTTCCCGTACCCCACAAAAAGACACTAAGTTTATGAAAAGCTGCTCAACCCCTCTCAAAATAGGAAAGATGCAAATGGAAAACACTCTAAAATACTATTTCTTGCCAATGAAAACAGCAAAACTGTATGAGACTGTGGCACACAAGAGCACAAACGCTCATATGTGGCTCGCAGGCATGCAGAGTGAGTAACACAACCCTTCCCGGAGGCAATTTGGCAGTTCCTTTCAAAATTTCAAAAGCATTTACCCTTTAACCAAGCAATCTCATTTCTAAGAATTTATCTTAATACTATATCTGGACACACATAAGATGATGTTTGTAAAAATTACAGCACAGGCCCTGGCTGGTGCAGCTCAGTGGACTGAGAGTAGGTCTGTGAACCAAAGGGTTGCTGGTTCAATGCCCAGCCTAAGGCACATGCCTGGGTTGTGGGCCAGGTCCCCAGTACGGGGCACATGAGAGGTAGCCACACATTGATGTTTCTCTCCCTCTCTTTCTCCTTCCTTTCCCCTCTCTCTTACAGCATGGTTTGTGTTAGCAAAAGACTACAAACAAATTAAATGACTGTCGGCAGAAAACACGTTAAATAACACATATCTAGGCAATGGAATAGTATGCAACTTTTTTTTAAAAAAGGAACCACCCTGACTGGTGTGGCTAAGTTGGTTGAGTGTCATCCTGCAAACCAAAAGGTCACCTGTTGGATTCCCAGCCAGGGCACGTGCCTGGTTCCTGGTCAGGGCGCATGCGAGAAGCAACCGATCAACATTTCTCTCTTACATAGAAGTCTCCCTTTTTTTTCTCCCTCCAATCCTCTCTCTCTAAAAATAAAGTAAATAAATAAAATCTTTTAAAAAATGGCCCTGGCCCATGTGGCTCAATGGATTGAGCGCCAGCCTGGGAACCAAAGGGTTGCCGGTTTGATTCCCAGTCAGAGCACATGCCTGGGTTGCAGGCCAGGACCCCAGGAGGAGGCACGCAAGAGGCAACCACACACTAATGTTTCTTTCCTTCTCTTTCTCCCTCCCCTCCTCTCTCTAAAAATAAATAAATAAAATCTAAAAAAAAAAATTAACCTAACAGAAGAAAGTCCTGGACCAGACAGTTTCACTGGTGAATTCTACCAAATATTTAAGTAAGAATTAATACCACTATCAAACTCTTAAAAAATGTGAAATACAGAGTAACATTTCCAAACTCATTTATGAGGCCAGCATCACCCTGATACCAAAACCAGACAAGGATGCCACAGGAATTGAAATCAGACACCAATATTCCTGATGAACATGCATGCAAAAATCGTCAACAAAATATTAGCAATCCAAATAAATAATGCATTAAAAGGATCACATGACATGATCAAATGGGATCTACTCTAGCAATGCAAAGATGGTTTAACATCAATCAATGTGTTAACATTAACAAAATGAAAACAAAAAATCATATGATCACCCCAATAGATGCAAAAAAAAGCATCTGACAAAATTCAACATCCCTTTCTGATAAAAACTCTCAACAAAGTGGGTGTAGAGAGAATGTACCTCAACATAATAAAGGTCATATATGACAAGCTCACAGCTGATATCATAATCAACAGTGAAAAGTGGTTTATTGGGGTTTTCTTAATTGTTTGTTTTTACATCCTTTCTTTTAACTATTCCAGATACTGCCCAGGAATAGTAACATTATAAACAGAAATTGTATTCTGAGAAGTTAAAAAATAATTCACTAAGAAAGCCTTAACATCTTAGATATATCACAATACTAAAATACTGACAGCAGAGCAAACCACTACACCCAAGAACATACATTCTTTTAATAAACTATCTTTTGTCCAGAACAAAGATGCACTTGCCTGGTGGGAAGATTATGGGGAATGCTGCTTTAGGTCTAATAACAAATCTCAAGAAGGTCTTCTGCATAAATCCGTCTGGGAAATAACTGGATGTTCCTTCCAATTCCTGAGCACTTCGTGACACATAAGGAATTAGTCATATTCCGCCTCGTAATGAGGTTACTGTCTCACTGCCTCCAATTTACAAGTTAGGAAAAAGCAGCATTACACAGAAAGCTAAGACACTGATGTCCATGCTATGTGAATGAGGTCTAAAGTCTTTTTCACTTTCAGAATTATTTCATTTAATATAATTATTCATATGTAAAATATATCAATTTTAAAATAGCCTAACACATGTTAATGGTCAATGCATGATTTAAAAATCATTCTGAATACTCTCCTCTTTTGTCCATCTAAAATGTATCTATCACAAACATAAAACCTTTTACTAATTTTTCTTATGACACAATTTGATAAATTTTTATAAACTGTAAAACCCTTTAAAGAATAACATCTTGGCATGGTAAGAAAAAGAGTAAGAAAACAATATTAAAAATGATGCTACTAAATGCAGTATTTTATCCTGAATTAAATCCTGAAAGAGAAAAGGAACATTAGTGGAAAAAGTGGTGAAATCCCAATAGTTTGCTAATAATACTATACAATGTTAATTTCTTAATTTTGATAAATGTACCATGGTCATGTAAAACTTTAATATTAGAGGAAGCCAGGCAAAGGGTATAAAAGAACTCTATACTACCTTTGCAACTTTTCTGTAAATCTAAATTACTTCAAAATATGAAGTTTTAAAGACATTAACTATGGTAGATGAATCTGCTTAGTTTGTGTCTAGACAACATTCAGGGAGTGAGGAGGAACAGTAAAAGTAAATGGTCAGATACGTGATTCAAGCTTCTCCAATTTGTGACTAATCTTCCTGCCTATTCTTAGGGCCGTTGGCACTCAGGGTTCTGTGTGGTTTGCACAAAGTAGTACAGAATAGGGCTTTTTCCCCGCCTTGAAACCTCAAAAGGAAATGGCTTGCTTTTCCCTAGGTTTTCTTTTCCTTATCATAACACAAAGCAAAAGAGACTAGCACCAACAGTGCAAGTTATAAAAGATCCAACCCCTCAGATTCTCAAAATAAAGGAAGAGAATGCAAGTCTGAGCTGTTTTTACAATTCTACCAAAGAAAGCATTTAACCAGCTCCCTGGGGGACAGGCAGAGGAACCAGAGGAATCAAAATACGAACTACTTATTTCACTGGGAATTGGTAAAATTCATCTATATGCTGAAACAGTAGTAACATCTACAGAATGTCTGTTATAATCTGCCCTTTTCCACACCAGTCTATACTATTTTAGTGTGGCTATTCCTGGGTGTCCTAGGTACAAAATAATTCTCTGCCTTCCTTCGCTACACAGAGACAGGAAAACCAACTGATTTAAGGCAGATTAAATAACAGAAAGATGCAATCGATCTCCCAAAGAAACATTTCTGCTTGTTTATCAGTTGCCTGTTGTGAAAATTATCTGAGTACAGAATACAGGAAAGATCAGATAAAAGTCATGGGACATATGCTAGTGCAATAAACATCCTTAATTCAGACTAAGAAAAGTCTGAATTAAAAGTACTTTAAGGGTACTTTATCTGCCTGTTATCAAACACAGACTATTACTGACATGATTTTACTCAATGTTCCACTGAATAAGAAATTCATAACACTATTGCCCTGTTTTGGAAAGTGTTGAGTAAAGGTGAGAAGACAAGTACTCTCAATACTGTTGATAGAAACTGAAGTTAGCACTACCTCTCAGGGGGGCAATTCGGCATTTTCAACCATTTTCTTTTTTAATTAAGATTGTATTTACTGCCCTGACTGGTGTAGTTCAGTGGACTGGTGTGGGCTGTGAACCAAAGGGTCACTGGTTCAATTCCCAGTCAGGGCACATGCCTGGGTTGCGGACCAGGTCCCCAGTTGGGGGCCATGTGAAAGGCAACCACACATTGATGTTTCTCTCTCTCTTTCTCCCTCCCTTCCCCTCTCTCTAAAAATAATAAAGTTTTTTAAAAAATGATTGTATTTACTTATTTTTAGGGAGAGGGGATAGGAGGAAGACAGAGAGGGAGAGAAACACCCGTGTGTGAGAGAACAATGGACCAGTGCCCCTCACACACCCCCAACTGGGGACATGGCCCACAACACAGGCCTGTGCCCTGACAGAGAATTGAAACGGTGACCTTTTGGTTTGCAGGCCGGCACTCAATCCACTGAGCCACACCAGCCAGGGATCGATAATTTTCTTCTCTTCAAAATACTCTCTTGCCTTGGCTTCTGTAATGGGTTCCTTCCTTCACTTTCCTCTTACTTTCTTGTCTCCTTTGCTGAACCATTTTCTTTTTAAAGAATTATACTTTTCCCTAGATCTTATCTACTCTCTAACTTGGATTGTCCTCTATCATGCTGATAACTTCCAAGTAAATTTTATCTCAAATTTCTCCCCTTAACATTTCCTTCAACACTCTCCACTCATGTTCTCCAACCTCAAAGGCACCCTCAAGACTGCCTGGCAACCTCCCATCTCTTGCTAGTCAGTTCACTTTCCACTCTCCAAAAATAAGAATCACATTTCACCTACTGGAAATCCACCGCAAACCTTGAATATCCCCCTTACTTCCCCCTTCACTCAACAAAAAAAGTACTCTCTCTGAACTTCAAGGAGATTACATAAATCAAAAAAGATCTACCTCAACTTCACCTCCCTCCCTCCCTCCCTCCCTCCCTCCCTCCCTCCCTCCGGAGAAGGAGCCCTTACTCCCTGTGTTTCCTGGGCCACAAACCTATTTTGCCTTCATAGGAACCTTATATTATCAGTTTCTCATTCATATTCTTTCTTGTTATAAAGATTTACTCAATGTTTGTAAAATGAATTATTTATCAAATAAAAATATGCATATCCTTTAATCCAACAAGTTTACTTCTAGGAATTTATACAAAAGAATGGCACAAAGATTTAGTTTCCAAGAATATTTACCCAAGTGTTTTCTAAATAGCCAAAAAGTACAACCTACATAACCAATAACCAAATGATTAGACACACCCCTACTACAGTCTCCTAGAGAGCTATTAAAACTGCATTTTTTTTCCCCACATGGAAACTGCACAATCTCTAGTCAAGCGAAATAGGAGGCTTCAAAACAGCACAAATTTTATGAGCCCATTTTTGTACGGAAAAAGTATAATACATATTTATTTATAAGCTCCAAATACATTTTGATTACTACACTGTTCAACAGCCTGAGTGAATGGGACTGCAGGTGGTTTTTATTTTCCTCTTTTTACTTTTCTATAATTTCTGATTTAGCATACATATATTTGAATAAGAAAGGTGGTAGTGTGTTAACAATACAGAAAAATCTAAATACTGAGTAAATAAAAGTACAGCACTACGGTCTACTGAAATTTAAATGCGAGGATAAGGTATGCAATTATCATTAATTTATTTTAAATTAAAACGTGGTCTTATTTGGGAAAATATTTTTGATCCTCAGTTGTTCTCCGATTTCTTTGAGTTGTGATAAAACCTACCCTCATGTTAGGGTGATACCTTTTACGAAGCAGCAGAAACTGAAAAGAAGCGCTCATCTACGGAGGATGAAGACAGACCGACCAGCACGTTCGTACAAAGGAACGCTGCCTAGCAATAACAGGGACAAGCTGCTCATACACACAGCATGCACAAATCTTAAAAACATGATGCTGAGTGAAAAAGGCTTACACAAAGTGTATGCTATCTGATTCCACTTATATGAAGTTCTAGAACAAAATAAACTAATCACTGGTGAAAAAAATCAGGCCAACGTGGAGGGGACTGTTTGGGAAGGGCAAACAGAAACTTTCTGGGGTGATGCTAATGTCCTGTAACATGATGGGTTTGTACTACACAGGTATATTCATTTATCAAAACTCAAAAGGCATCCAATGATTCACTTAAGATTTGTGCCTTTTAAAGCTCTATCTAATGGTATGCATGCTGAAGCATTTAGGGATGATCTGGACTGAGGTCAGTAATTTACCTCACATGCATCCCTCAAAAAAAAAAAAAGATCTTGATAGATAGAGGGATGCATAGACAAAGACATGTAATAAACAAAAATTGTAGAATCCAGGTAGTGGGTACAATTCTTTCAACTTTTCTGTAAGTCTGAAAATTCTCAGTAAAATGTTGGAAAAGCATTATTTTAATTTCAGCACAGTCAGCTAGAGAAAGCAAACTACCTAGTTAAATCTGTATATTCAAAAGCTGGAAAATAAAAACATTCTTAGTTTTTCAATTGCCAAATAATTTTACAACTTGGGAGTAATTTCTCAAATAGCAGAAAACATCTTTAACAAAAGACACTAAAACATTTTGTAAGTTCACAGGTTTTTCTAACAGCTAACAAATATAGCTGCTTTCTTGGAAATTTCATTTGTAAACCATCTTTGGACAATGTATCTTTAATTTTTATAGGTGACATAACAGAGAGATAAGAGCTATATCTGTGCCATAGCCAGTTATGAAAACAATGACATTCATCTCAATACTAAATATTGAAATACCAGTAAGAAAAGGCACTGAATATAGGTCAAAACAGACCATCCACTATTCATTAAACTTTTCCTAAAGGGCATAGAAAATACTCTACTACAAAATAATCATGTTTTTAGTTACTGATTTATAATACAATAATTTTCTTATTACTCAACTGGAACTTTTTAGGAAATATAAAAATTTCAGTTTTAGCCATCATAACTTAACCTTGTCTACATTGGTCTTTAAAATATTTTTAAATCTTTAAAAAAGTGATTGAGAGTCTCAGAGAAATCCTCACTAATAAAAGATCTATCATTCTGTAGATGATAAAGATTAGTGACCAAAAACAGTAAGATAACCAGGAGAGAAAAGTTGAAACCTTCATAGAATTTACACGAGTAGTTCAGTTTCTGAATACGATCTCTCCAAAGATGTGCAGCACATGTTACTGTATGTATCACATGTACACAGGTATGCATGCGTGTGTAACGGCACCAAGTGGTATAACCAAAAAGCTCCATATGCTGCACTCTGACTTAAGGGTTTCTCAAGAGTCATTCTGCACTTGATTTTTTAAATAATTCTGTATCTGACTTTTGTCTTGCACACTGGTACTGAACCTAACTCCCAGGTAAGATGTGACTCTACCAGCTAACACTGGCTATCACAGTTGTCCTCTTACCGTCAACTATTCCATGTATCACTTAAGTTGATAAACCTGAAGAAGATTCACGTATATAGCACAAAATTCATTCAACAAATATTTATTCAGAAACTAATACAAGCCAAGCCCTGGAGCAGACACTGGATATACACGACCTCATAAACTGTGCATGGCCCTGGCCCTCAATGACTTACAAGGCACTGGGGGGAAGGAATGTTAGAGACAGCAAAAAAGTAAACAAGATGTGAATACGACTGTGATAAGCACTGTGGAAGGAAGTTACAGGATGGAGTGATGGAAAAGAAGAAACTGTTTACGGTCATCGGGCCAGGCCTGTCTGAGAAGATGACATTTAAATCCAGCCCTAAAGACCAAGCAGCAGCCAGCCCTGCAAGGAGCAAATCGGGAGAGTAGGTATCCCTTCAGAAGGCAGCACCTGCAGAGGCCGGGGGAGGCACGAGCTCAGTGGGTTGAAGTAACAGAAAGGGGGCCTGTGTGACTACAGCACGGGGAGAAAACTGCACAGAGTGCAGACAAAGGCAGAACTGGCTTTGGGGGCGGGGCCATAGTAAAGACGCGAGACTGCATTCTAAACGCAAAAGATTCTAAAATATCATTGAATGATATTAAAGGGGAGTGAGGGGGTGACACAAACAGATCGATGTCTTTTGCTCTGTGGAGAAAGAGCTGTAGGAAGAATGGAGCTAAGGTAGCAATGCAGACAAAAAGGCAGTGTGGCCGAGACAGCAGAAGGAGGTTTGAGATGTCTGTGAGACAATCAAGAGAAGACGCTGAGTAGGCCCCTGGATTTAAGTGAGGGGTTGGGAATTGTGGACATGTTGATCAAATTCTCTAAACTGACCTGGATGTTTATAAAACACAAATTAATGGGCAACACTCCACATCTTCTGCATCAGAATGAACGGGCACAAGTGCACGTTTTAAACATGTTCAAATGATTCTGATGTCAACTGGAGTCTGAGACACACTAACAGATTTTAGTGTTATAGTTCATCACCTGGGGTATAACTCTTTATGGAAGAAAACAATTCCTTAGCAGTATGTTAAGACAATAGTTTTACTTCCTATCTAATCTCCTGAAGTCATAGAACATTACAGAGGAAACACTGTTTTAATAAATCATTCTTCAAAGGACTTTTACCGAAGGCCACTCAGAAGGTGAATGATTTCTTCTATTTCGCAAGTATTTTCTTACACAATGCCCACGTAATTTCTCACAAATGAGTAAATCAAGGTTCAGAAAGGTGGCGAGTCTTGCCCAAAGGACACACATTAAATAACAGACCCCCCCAAGACACATGAGTCAAGATAACACCAATCCCAGTCTGCTTTCCAGGACACAAAAATGCCACGAAGCTCACACCCATAAAGCTCACCATCTGTGACATGTCATGTGCAAAATTAATCACAACAAGATAAAATGGGGTGAATGTCTTAAGGGAAACAGAAAAGACAGTGAAAGAAGAAAAAACTTGTTGACTTTTACAACTTAAAAGTATTATAACTGCAGAAACTATAAATTCTACCTTTAAAGTATCCATAAAAGCTACTAACGGCAAGTGTTTGAATCCTATACAGAAAGTCCTAAGACTTTATTGTGCTAAGCAAGTCAGACAAATATAAGTACTGTACGATTGCAACGGGGTGCAGCCAAGAGGGGAGCCCAATAAAGCTGGAAGAATACAGGAGTGCTGGCAGGTGTAACTGATTGTAGGAGTTGGAAATAGGGCTGCAGAGGAACACTGGCTGGGATTTAAACCCAGGTGCAGGAGCCATGCCAAGAGAGGACCATGCAGCTTTAGTGGAGTAGATTGGAACCCCGCGGCTTGTTTCAAGTTAGGACCACGTGACTTTGGGGTGCTCCTTGTCACACTGCTTAGGAAGCAGGAGAGACTCTGCCGGGAAGAAAAGGGGCGAAAGGACTCTTGCTGGTGGGCCATGAGAAGGTGCTGCATGCTTTTGGACTAACTGGAGATCGTGGCAGCGACACAGCTGATGGTGCTGAGAGCCTGAATCACGGACGCCTACTTCTTTTCCTGAGATACGGTACCCCGGACTGGGCAGAGGGAGAAGGAAGGACCGTGTGCATTTGTGGGTATCCTGAAGGACTTCAGTATTTTAACGAAGGCATTAAGTCATTACTCTAAGTCTGTATAACTTTTAAATAAATAATTCATTAAGAGATGTCTTTCCTCTGGCGATGGGCAAAGTGAACCTAGTACAGGGAGCGGGGGGAACCCCTGGAGAAAAAGGGGGAGTCCTTTTGGTAACAGTATATCATACACCACCCCCGTCTTTCTGTAACATGATCACTTAATATATGGAATTTAAAACAGTCAAACCCATTCTTTTTTAAAAGGGTACAAACTTGCAACCAGTAGTAAATAAAACATAGAGAACTGGTGTGTCTATGTATAAAATATTATACTATTGTTATGTAATGTGATAAATCTCACTACAACAGCAATCACATTACAATATATAGATGTCTTAAAATGACAAGTTGGGCCCTGCCCAGTGTGGCTCAGTTGGTTGGAGTGTCATCCTGTAAACTGAAAGGTCACAGGTTCGACTCCCAGTTCAATTCCTAGGCATATGCTTAGGTTGCAAGTTCAGTCCCTAGTTGGCACGTACAAGAGGCAGTTGCCAGGCAGAACTGATTGGTATTTCTGTCCCTCTCTTTCTCCTTCCATTCCCCCTCTCTCTACAATAAGCATGTCCTCAGGTGAGTATAAAAATAAAAGTTGTACACCTTCAATTTATACAATATTTTATGTGAAATTTGCTCAATAAAAAACTTTTAACTAAAACAAAAACAGAAAAGTACTGATTACATTTACCAAAACAAACAGATACTAAAAACAACAAAAGCCTGCCCTGGCTGGTGTAGCTCAGTGGATTGAGCGCAGGCCTGCAAACCAAAAACAACAAAAGTCCTAAGAATCTTCCTAACTCAATGTACGACCTCTCCAGACTCTGAATCTAAGAAAAGGCTGGCAGTATGACGGCTTTCAGAGTCCTATGTAAATCAAATCCCAGCTCACATCTGCCTCAGGCCACAAAACAAGTTGCCATGGCTGAACCCCAGGTATCTTCATCAGTAAAATGAGGACACAGGGTTTGTGTGGAGAACAGGACCAATAAAGTGGCATTGGTCCAACTACGATAGCATCAAGTACATAAAATAAAGTGAAGTCACTCATGTCTACTAAAATGGTTGTCAGTCAGCCATGACACTTTGGTTCAAGAGGAAAATTACCTGAGTCAGAACAAACGCACCTGGCAAGGAGACACATCTGCCCACGTGGTCAGAGCAGCCGTGTCTACAGAGCGAGACCACCCACAGATAGGCTCCTGGGGAAATTCCACACTTGCCAGAAGGGATGTCAAGAACAGCCATGAACCACCCAGAGGCTCCTGAGCAAATTCCCCACTTGGCAGCAGGAGTGCCAAGACATTTATCGAAAAGACCCAGAGGGGTGTCGCTCACCACTTGCAAAGTATAACTGAGGCAGGCTCCAGACCACTGCTGAGACAGCCGAGCTCCACGCACCAGAGTGCTGCTCCACACCACGCTCATTTCCTGTGGCACCGGCCACCGGAGGTTCTGCCCTGCTGCGCTGAGGACAACGCCTGCCCTGCTGCCCACCTGGATCCGGAATTCCTTCCTTGCAAGACTCCACCAACTCCCTTGCCCACCGTGCTGTCTCCTGGACCTTCAGACTGAGCCTCTGGGACTCGGGTTCCTTATCCCCCATTGATTGCTCTGTGTGTAGGATATTATTGTATGGTGATGTTCTACTATGAGTGAACCTGCATTCAATAAAAGCTGAGTGAACAGCATAGTTACTGTGTGTGACTCTCGTCTATTCCTTGGTGCCAGGCTACTCAGCAGACAGTTAGCCAAGCGGTTGCCCGGCTGACTTACAGGAAAGACTGTATCACAAACACATGCTCATGACAGTTTGGGATAAAGAACATAATAAATAGTTATCATCATCTATAATTACTATTGGAAGAACAAAGAGTAATAATCTATAACTGTCTGAGATTTTACCATGAAATCATGGATTTTCCTGACCGTGTGCACTTCAACCCACCTACCTTAATACTGAAGTACCAGTATGCTTCCTAAAACATTAACAAATCCTCTTTGCTGGCTGCCCCGAAACTAAGATCATCCCCTGACTATAAACTCAGGGTCACCACAGTCCTAATGCTTATAACTATTCACTGTCCCCAAACTAGACTTTAGGTTCCTTGATGGCAAAAGCTATGTCTTGTTCATTTCCAATCATTTATTTAATATCTGAGTACTGACTCTGTGCTTGGCACTGACATTGGTCCTGACAATAACGCAATGAACTTTCAGAAGATTTGTTTGGGTTGGTTCACAACCTTTTCCTGCCTGTTGCTGAATCTGGTACAATCAGCTTCTCCAAATGATCTAAGTTTTTTTAAGCTCTATTTTCACCACAAGTTGTAAGCGCATTTTTTAACATCTTCGTCTCTGCCCCCTTTAGAGCTTATAATCTAATAAGAGAGACATTAAGTAAATAAACGTATACCAATTAGTGGTAAGTGCTATCAAACAAAGAAGGGTGGGCGCTAGGAAGTGTGGTAGGAACTGGGAAGTTGGTATTCTACACAGGTTTTTAAGGAAAGTCTCACATATATGTGATGGCTGAAATAAGTGGAGCACGTCACACAGATACCTGGAGGAAGAGTCATCCAGACAGAGGGCAAAGAGCATGTGCAAAGGCCATGGGGCAGGAACACAACTGTGTGGAAGGTAAATGCATGGGGGGTGGGGCTGGGGAGTGACAGACACAAGGGAGGGCAGGCTCTGAGAGCTGAAGAGTTTGAAGAATCACTCAGACTTCTCTATGGAGGATAGAGAATAAAGAATGGAAGCAGTGAGCCTGATTAGAACACTGAAATAATCTAGAAAAGACAGCAGTGGCTTGAACCCAAGAAGCAATGACGATGATCTGCTGGAGTCTAGTTAGGTTTTGAAGGCAGAATCCACAAGATGTGTTGATAAACTGGATGTGACGAGAGAATAAGAATCAAGGGGAGCTTTTAAAAGATTTAGTAAGAGTAGAGTTCCCATTAACTGAGACAAGAAAGTCAGAGAAGCAGTTTTATTTTCCCAGAACCCAGCAAACTGCCCAATACACAGTAGATACTCAAATATTACTTGTGAATTAAATTTAACTGAATAAACTCCCCAAATGAAGCATTAAACTCAGTGTATTGCTTTCTATTTGCTCTCAATTTTCTTTAGTAATGTTTGTTAAATACCCAAAGACTTAGCCACCAGCACAGTTCACATGCTAATATGGAAACCTCACACTGGGACACAGCACCTAATCCTTACATCTCAAAGACCTGTTTCAGTTTTAAATTCACAATCCTCCTGGATGTAACAGAAATCCGCTACAAAAGAAAGCTCTGTGACAGCCTGAGCATTCTTACACCCAAAGTAATTAACTTGTACATTAATGATGTCATATTCCTGGAAGGTACAGAAGCACAAAGAGGACTCCCTAGGCCAGAATTAATTGAAAATTATAACACTTTTCAGAATGGGACAAGACTGTCCAAGTCCCCTAAAAAAAATAAGCCATCAGTCATCAGCATTTTTGAAGTGGTCTCTTCACCTCAAGCAGTAAGTCCCTTCAAAACAATTTCAATGAAAAGTTAAAATCTGCTTGAGAAAAGTGAGATTTAGCACATCTTCTCCCAAGCAAGCGCGTTTCCTGCCAATTAGTAAAAATAAGCTTCACTTATGGAAAAGTTGGGTGTTCTGACCTTTAGCACTTCTTCCAGTCGAAGTGTCAGATTTTCTAACCCGGCACCCTCACATTCAGCTCCATGAAGAACCGCAAAGTTAGCCGAAATATATTCAAAGCAACTCTTCTAAAATAAAGTCACCATCTTTTCTCCCTTCCCATTATGTAAAAATTTTAATTCAGGCTGAAGTACCATCCCTCTTCCACATTATTTTCCCTAATGCCCCACCCTAACCTTAAGTGTTAAAAAAATGCGCTTACAACTTTGAGTGAAAATATAGCTTAAAAACCTAGATCAGTCGGAGAAGCTGATCATACTGAACTCAGCAACAGGCAGTACTTGCCTTCTGCCAATCAGTGAAAGGCCTTGAACCAACCCAAACAGATCTGCCGAAATGCCAGCCAGATTCCCCGTATCGCCCCCGCGCCCTACCCCCAGAGCTGGCCGGGAAACAACACAACAGCCACTGACCACGGAGCCGAACCCAAAAGAGACCATGGTAAGCAAAAAAAAAAAAAAAAAAACAATGATTTTCAGAGGCAAGAAGGTTAAGAGGCAGGTTTTCAACCGCCACCTCTTAGCGAGTTAAGAGCCGGCAACCCACAGTACGTTCCCAACAGAGCGGCGCGCAGTCCTCCTCGCTCCGAGGACTCCGCGTGCGGATCAGGGCCAGGTGGAGCGAGGGTTCTCCAGGGAGAGGAGGCGCAGAGTCGCCCCGGGTGAAGGGAGTGCCCCGGGGTGCCCGAGGAACGGAGCGCGAACGGGCGCGCGTGCCGGGTTGGAATGCGGCGTCCCCTCCGGCGAGGCAGGCTCAGCGCCTAGCACAAAACGCTGAGGGCGGGGAGCCTCACTAGGGCTTTGCCCACCCGGCTAGAAAAGCTGGAGAGGCTAGGGGTGCAGGGTCCCCCCCACCCCACCCTCCCATGAAGGGGCCTAGGAAGCTACCAGTTCCCTGTTCACCGGTTGGGCGCACGGGGGCGGGAGGTGGGGGCTGCTGCTGTTTCGTTTCTGGTATCACCTCCGAGATAGAGGAAACCCTAAAGAGACGAGAGCGGAGAGTGTGGGTGGGGGAGGGGAGCATGACAGCGAGTGGGGCTACGGGCTCCGAGGCACGGAGGGTGGGGTGCAGCCTGGGGAAGGGAAAGAGGGCGCAACCACGGCCCCAGGCCAGGGAGGCGCGACTACCCGCCGGATTCTGGAAAGCTGGCGCTCCCCCGCCAGCCTGAAAGGGGAAGGAGCCACCTCCTCCCCGCCCCCACACTCACCATGTAGAGGGTGAAGGGCAGGCCGAGCAGAAAGAGCCACAGGTAGAGGTGCAGCGCGTTCACGAAGGTGGCCTGGTGCGGGTCGTAGTACCAGCCCCCGCTGAGCGCGGCCCACACCCCCTGCCGGAGGATCTGCAGCGTCTGCGACCCCATCCCTCCCCGGCGCCGCCGCCGCCGCCGCCGCCGCCCCCGCCCCGGCCCCAGCTCTGCCTCGGTCACCGGAGCCCGCGGCTGCCCCGTCTATCCTCCTCCGGAGCTCCGGCACAGCGGGCCGGCGCCTCGGCGGTCGCTAGGGCTGCTGCAGCGGGAGGAGGAGGCAGCGAGCGAGGAGGAGGCGGCGAGCGGTGGGGCGGAGGAGAGCGAAGAAGAGGAGGAGACCGGCCTCCGGAGCGCCGCCGCCATCTTGTCCCCTGACACCCAGAGCCGGAGCCAGGCCCCGCCACGCGCGGCCCGCCGGCGTCGCCACCTCTGCCGCCGCGACCCCCCGCTGGCCGCCAGCCCCGGGCCCGGCGGAGAAGAAGGCCCTGCGCCCGGGAGGGACGGGCAGCAAGCCGCGCCCCCTTCAGCTCCTCCTCTTCTCTCCCCCCGCCCCCCCCCCCCCCCCCCCGCACTGCGCGGGTGCGCGCCGCGCCTGGGTCGCCGCGGGCGCCTCCTGCCGGTGCCCTGAAGAAGCGCGCGCCGACGCGTGCCCGGCGGGCGTGGGGCAGGGCTGCAGGCGACATGCTGCAGGGCCTCTAGGAAACCCCATTCCTCTCTGGGCTGCAAATCTGGCAAGTTCATTGATCAGTCCCTGAATCCGGACTTTCACTCTCCAAAACCTTGTCTTCAGAACCTTGTCAGCACCCTGGCTGACGTTTTATGATATTTAATAAAGACCTAGGAACAATGAGGTTAACACTGAGATATTCACTGAAGGCCTGGAAGAATTAGGTACAGAAGAATTGTGACACTGTTGCACAAATACACCCAGTTTGAACAAGAACTGTGTTGGTGACTGGAGTGGCTAGGAGTCCTAGGGTGAGAGAAACAATTTTGTCAAGTGTTGGGAGGACTTACCACTTCCGAAAAGAGATAAACTAATAGAAGTTACAGGAGATGTAAAAGTGTGGAGTGGACAGGTTTATCACGTGCGTGGTGATTTTATTGTTTAATGGGCTGTAACTTGTAACCATTGTTATTAATGGGCCACTCTAAACAGGGATGAAACATTAACTGTGATTGCACCGCAAGTCACAATAGGGTCTTGTACTTTTTAATAGCTGTAAAAACTGAGACTCATTCTTGGCTCTGTATAATGTTTATAAGGCATGTCTGATCTGATTGAATGAAATTTTTCTAGCGTTTGAAGTTTGAGTTGCAATAGCAATAGTAATAAAAGTACTCTTTTATATTCCTGGATTAAAGTTGCTGTAATTAATGAGAATGGAAAGAGAGCCAAAAGAAACTGGTGACATTTTAAGAGTATTGAAAAACCATTGCAGTACCTTCCAGTGCCATACCACTTTACAGTTCAAACATTTTCACACCCATTTCATTTGCCTTCACAACACTCCCGTGAGGGCAGCATAGAAGCTACCCTTATTTTATGGATGAGAAAACCAAAGCTCAAAGAAGCTGTCCACATTCTGTAAGTAATAGGTTGTTGCGAAGACCTCTGACACCAGCTGTCATCCTAACAGTGTGAACTGAACTTGAGAAGCCTGTTTCTCAGTACTGTCGACCTTAACCATTCAGATAAGAGTCTCAACTGATGAATAACTGCTCGGCAGCTTCTGCTTACCTGTGGCCGGTTTGAATGCATGACCAGTTTTTCTCAAAGTAGTCCCAGAACCAGTTGTATCAACCTCACCTGAGAGCTTGTTAGAGATGCAAATGCTCAAGCACTGCTCCAGGGAAACTCTGGTCTTCCGACCCAGCAATCTATTTTTTCTAACAAGCCCTCTGGAAGATTCTAATGTGCCTTGCAGATTGAAACTGCCACTATAGAACTACCAACAAGTTCCAATAAGATACCTTGAAATTGAGAGACATGAACAACCATTGGCCAAAATTAACTTTTAAATATATTAGTATGTCTAAAAGCAAAGTTAAGGTTAAGTAATACAAGTTTTACAATGAAAATAGTTGCCTTGAGGCTTGGTCATGGATACAAGGTATTGTCAAGTACTCATTTGTTTCTTCCAAGGAGACAGGAAAGCTCTCTGAGCAGATTTTGGAACTGATCCCAAGCTTTCCAACACAAAGAAAGATGTAAACAAGGATAAAATTCCAGTACCACATCAGTTTCCACACCAGTAAATACCTGCTGTAGTTTCATATAGAAGGATTAGCTGCAATCCTTCTATATAGGAGTGAGGGGGACTGGGAGAAGTAGATGCATCCATGGAATCGGAGGCAGACCCCCCCTGGTGGGACGAGCTTGCAGCCAAAAGACAGTATCTGGAGGGTGTGGAACAGGCAGCAGCCAGGACGGCAGCCAGCATCAGGCAGGTTCAACGCAGAGAATGAGTGCTGTAAGCTGGCAGCTGGAACACAATCTTGGGAAATCCAGGAACAGACAACAATTGGGAAATCATGGCAGGCATTAAGAAAATGTGTTGCTTACAGCAGGGCCCCGGCCTCAGTGCTGGATTCCAGGTCTGGATTCCTCTTCCAATGAGGAAATGATGAAAACAGACAGAATTCAGCTCCTTGAGATGATGTACTGGGCAAGTTTTTGGGGCAAGGACTTGGGCTCAGGGCAGTAAGACAAGCGTCCAAAGGCCAGGCCTGGTAGACAGAGTGAGAGTTAGAAACAAAGCAGGAACTTAACGCCTAGGACTGGGACCAAATTTCACAGAGATCGAGGTCGCCTTATGTTGAGGTCCCAGAGTGTTAATATAGAACTCTAATTCCCCTCCAGTATAGCTGGAATGGATCCAAGAACTTGAGTTGGGAGTCATGTGGCACCAGCCACTGAATAAAAAGGGGTCAGCAAGATGGGCAGGCCCAGAAGGTCAAAAAGGCAGTTACAGACTATATCTTTCAGCTCAGGACTGGTGAAAGCATTTTTAGAAAAATGCTAAGTAACTGACTTAGGGAGTTAGCAATCGAAAGGATTCAGTGAAATGGATGACCTTTCGGAGAGACTGAGTCAGTAGTTGGAGAGGGGGTGGGAGGGAGAGAATCCTACAGTGCTTTTGATCTGTAGCTTTCAAAATGTTTATGAATGCTGCCTCTACAAGCTTCCTATTTTAGAAACAGGAAGTTGAGGCACGGTGGGGTTAAACGTTTTGCCCAGAGTAACATATTCTATCATACCCATAAATTATAAGAGCAGGACAAAAGTTTGGGAATCTAATTTGCTAGGTGTTAGCCCTCTTGGCCATGCATAAAAGCCATTAATAACGTTACACTTAGCATGTCAAAATTAGCAGCCATGACACACTTCCAAACCACCACCTGACATTTGCTCATGTTTCAGCTAATTCTATTAAAACTATACTCCCTGACAGTTTATAAGCCCCTTGAGGACTGGGACTACTCTGACAGCAGATGCTCTCTCCTGCCTAAAAAGGACAAAGCTGAGTGTACAAAACCTTTTAATAACTGCCCCCGCCAAACCTGTCTCGGAGCAGAGGCGTACAAACTGCACCTCTGGCCGGTTTATACGGCAGAAGTCCCCTACTGTACTTTAGACATCATAGCCCACGTGTCCGGCCCACAACCTACATGCAACAGGTTTCCACGTCTCCCCCATATCACCCCAGACTGGCCCTTCTTATTTATTTCCCTCGGTGAAATCCACATTTTCCAACCTGCTCAGACTTGAAACCTCATATACCCTCCCCCATTGTTTGGTTTCCTACAGTCTTTTTCCTGCTCAATCCTTCCTTCACGTTGCCAGAGCAACCATCCTCCTGGATGCCCGCATCAACTCAAACCGAATAGCTTCCTCTTGCCTCCAATCTCGCTTCAAAACCAGGCTACATTCCACCAACAAATTAATCTCCCTAATCCACTTTTCTCGAGCCCCTTCTTTTCTCAAAAGGTTTCAATGCTGTCGCCAGTGGTACCAAAAGCATACTGCTGAGCCAGGCATTCACAGTCCCCACCACTTAAATCGCCGTTTTCTCTGACTTAGCTCACGTGACTCCTCACGGTGAACCCCTTTTTCCTGGTGAATATCAGCCTACCCGTGTATCCGGTTTCATGGACCAACCCATCCATGTATTGCATCCTACCTCTATGCTCCTGTGCCATTTGCTGTATCTAGAAAACCTTGCTCCTCCGGCTGCCTCTAAAATCCACTATGACTACTCCAAGAACGTCCATCTAGTTTTTAAATAGCCTGGAGCACTCACGTGTTCCGTTTATAGCCCTGCAGTGTGTACTATTTGATAGCCCCCAACGAAACTGTCCATTTCTTGAGGACAAGCCACTCGGCCTGTAGGAAAATGCCTAGCAGAAAGCCGTGCGGGTCAACTCACAGTCAATGTAAGTGGAAAAAATAAAGCAATACAGAAAGTGCTGTTTTCAATGAACGATTTTCATCAATTTTATCTTTTATTTGGTAACTCTTCAACATTCTAAAGCATTTCACCAGCCTACAAGATCAATTCAAAATAGGAGAAAAATAGAGCATAAAGGTGAAGAGATTTGGAAGAGAAAGGAAAAGCCCTAAAATTCTTTCAAGATTATCTTTTTAGTCATTCGCTATGTACTACTTTACATCGCATCAGGAAAAGTAATGTCGGGGCGGGGGGGCTTTCCAAATCTTACGTAATATAATTACAAAATACCAATAGCTGGACGTGGAGCTAAATAACTAAAACAAAAGCAACTCATCCTCCTTGGAAATCTCAACTCAATCTATTCTGTGTTTTTAAAAATGTCAGTTCCACATGATGAGTAGTTTAGAACATGTTTTAATCAACACTAACTAATTCAGTAACTCTCACTCTGGTTTTGTGTCATTTGTTATATCTCAATTCACTTTTCTTAAACTCACACACAGTACTTTGAGGTGGGATGATAAAAGGAAAGAGGAACTATATAGGATATTGCAAAAACTCCCCAAATTGGGGAGATCCTGAATTAGAAACAATATATACACATGTTATTTCCCATCCTTTGACCTTAAACTATTCTCCTGTGTCAGTCAGATATCTGGTGTGTTTAGCTAGACTGCATTAAAGAGCTGGTCTGTTTCAGCCAGGGTAGTGTAAGTCCCGCAAAATCTATATAGGCCAACGGATGCAGCTGGGTGATTCTCAGAGGAGCTCACCGGATCGTTTCCGGTGTCATCCGGAGGGCCTGCCTGGAGGTGAGCAGAGATGAGGCAGTTGTCCCCTCGGGAGGATGGATGCCTGGCTCCTCCAGCAGGGAGCATCAGGCACATCCTCCACGGGAAGGCGTGTTTGGTAGTGGAAAGACCACAGTGCGTGGAATCAGATAAACCCGTGTCTTAATCTATAGCCTGTTATTTCTTTTTAAATTTATTTATTTACTTATTTTTATTGACTGTATTGGGGTGACATTGGTTAATAAAATTGTATAGGTTTCAGGTGTACAATTCTATAACACGTCGTCGGTATATTGTATTGTGTGTTCACCACCCTGTGTATTGTATTGTGTGTTCAAGTCTCCTTCCATCACCATTGATCCCCTCTTTACTCTCTCTTGCTTCCGCCCACCCCCATTTCCCTCTGGTAATGCCCATACAGTTGTCTGCCTGTGAGGTGGTTTTTGTTTCCTTTTTGTGTTTTTTTTTTTATATATTTTTTAAATTTTATTTATTTATCTTTACAGGAGAAGAGAAGGCGAGAGGGAGACAAATATCAATGTGTGGTTGCCTCTCGTGTGTCCCCTGCTGGGAACTGGCCTGCAACCCAGGCATGTGCCCTGACTGGGAATCGAACCGCGATCTTTTGGTTCACAGGCCTGCGCTCAATCCACTGAGCTACACCAGCCAGGGCCATTTTTTTGTTTGTTTTTAGTTTTGCTTAATCTTTTCACCTTTTTCAATGAGTTCCCCATCGGCTTCCACTCTGACAGCTGTCAGTTTGCTCTGTTACTTTCTAAATCAGTCCTAGCCCCAAGTCAAGAAATCCAAGCAGAATTGAAGAATCCCAGGGAATTCAACACTGCAGACTCACTGTATTGCTAGAGCTTTTTTCTCATGGAAAAAAATGAACATTCTAATGATCTAATAAAAAGCCCTTTCCCTTGGAGATTTTCACAGCTTTCTTTATGGAAACCTTGACAGCACATGGGAATGTAGTTCTTACTAGTTTTGTTTGTTTGATTAGTTTGGTTTGGTTGGTTTTCGTTTTCATTTTTGGTTTTGCTCTGCCCATGGTCACTGGGATTCAGCAGCTGTTAATATACATAACGATTTCCTAATCATGCACGAATAGTATATTTTGTGTACTGGTCTAGTGGGGTGATATAAATCAGTAGCAATCATGATGTAAAGTAAAACCTCTCTGTCATTCCACTTTTCTCATGTCCTTCTCTAGTTTGGGTCACATGGTTTTGCAATTTAGTCATTTAGTGGCAGTGCCTTTTCACTCCCTCACCTCTCGCCTCTGCCATCAACCAAAACCATAACTCCAGGAGGACCTTTTTCTTCCCCCAGAGCACAGGCTAACCTTCCAGGTTCTAAACCCAGCTACCGCCTGGATTCTTCCTGACCGTTCTTGCGCTCCTACTCAGCACGTGTGGCATCCCCCTTAATGACTTAAAATCTCACCAGGGTTCTCAAGACGTCTACACCACTCTTGCTCCCAGAGCACGAAGTGAATAGAGGATATCAGACTATAAGCTCTCAATTTCCTGCCCTCCTACTTCTAAATTTATCTACAGGTGCATCCATCTCCCCTTCCCCTCCCTCCCCTCCCCTCCTCTCCCTTCCCTTTCCTCCCCTCCTCCCCTCCCCTCCCCTTTCCTTTCCCTTCCCTTTCTAGTGGAGTAGGTGTTGTTCTGCCAAAGAGGTCACTCTACCTGTTCTCTGGATCCCCTCTCCAGCTGTTTCTACATCGTACTCAGTTTATTAATCTTGGTCCCACAAGCACCACAGGCTTTTCTTTTTTTCCCCTCCTGACACTTTCCTTACACCTGTAAACATGCACTCTAACCCCTAAGCTTTCTGTCTCCTCTAGCTTCCACCCTCTTTCTCCTCTCCTTCACAGCCAGGTTTCTTAAGAGTTCAAGGATGCTCCTTGAACTTGACTCTCGTCACTGCTCTTGCCTCAGTCACCAGTAACTTCCCAGTTGCCAAGTCCAACTGGCACTCTTCAGTCCCTATCTTATTTAATTTTTTTGCTTCTGGCTTATTGCTCCCACTTCCTGGTTTCCTCTTATGTCCCTGATCATCCCAGACTCGAGATTCCTTTACGGAGTCCTCTACTTCCTTCTCCTCCTTAAAGGTCATCAGTGGATTAATAAAGGGGAAATAAATCTCTAACATGCACTTCCAAGTTCAGAAGATGCTAAAGCCTCCTAACCTGAGTCCTGTGGTACCCCTCAGCTTGTGGGGGTTACCAGAAAATGAAAACAAATTTCGTGTGAGGAGTGATTAGAAATAAGACACCTCAAAAGTATTTGTCAAAATCATTATCTCAAGAACAGAAAAATAAGCTCTACTTTCAATATTATAGCTGTAACGTAATGTTGCTTTTTGGTTTTTCTTTGTCTTAAATCCCTCACTTGTATTAGCTTAATGGGAATTTCTTGAAGTTCCCGATCTCTAATTTATGAAGAGCTTTGTTTTAAGCATTTATTTATTTAGCCTTCAGGCTTGTATTTTGAAAACCCGACATTAACTTATGGGTGGTTTGCTTGGCCCAGGTTCTCCACCATTCTGCTTCCAAGTGGCCTTGTTGGCTGGTATTTAGTTTTTCATCATAAAAGTATTACATTCACATTTTTTATCTGAGAAAATATAGAAAAGAAACCAGTAAGCCCCCTACTCAATCCCAACCACTATAAATGTTTGATATCTTCCCAGTTTCTCCAGCCCTCCCCCCCCAACTACTTCTGTACCATATTCTAATTAGAGTTCAGAGCCTGATTTGGAAAGTTTTTGTGTCAACACATGCCATGTGCCTTGGCAGTTTGCTTAGTCTGAGAAACTTCAGGAGGCATTTTTTCCTTCTGACTTACCCATGTGTTTCAGTTAGATTCTTGGCCACATATTCCTCTGTGCAACATGGGCATTAGCCTACAGCTTCAAGTAACAGAAAATTCCATTTAAACTCACGTCAACAATAAGGAAAAGTATTGCTTCTTATAACCGCAAGGCCATGAAACAGGGCAGGCTTCCGGGACTGTTTAATTTAGTGGCTCTGGACCTAGTTCTTGGTAATGCTCTGAGATGGCCTCCTCTAGGTATTGGCTTTGACCTTGGCCTTCTTTCTTCATGGGGGCAAAAATGGCTGCAGCAGTCACTGGTTTCACATGGAGATGCCATTAGTTCGGGTGAAGTTCACCTAAGAGCAAGAAAACTTCTTTCCTAGGAACCTCTAGCATATTTTTTGGTTACGTGCCTGTTCTCAAGTCAACCCATGCTCTCAGGTCAATGCCACACTGTGCTTCTGGTCTGGGTTCCTGAAACAATGGTTGGTCAGGGGAATGGAATTACCCTTAGACTGGGCAGTCCAGAGGCAGACTGACACACAGGGCCTATGTGGGGAGGGGCAGATGCCTGAATAAAACAGGGTTATATGAAGAGACATACAGGAGGAATAGAGATTGAATAAACAACCATGCATGCCTTTAGAAACTTGGTCATTTAGTTAAATTTATTTATTCGTTTATACTTTTGACTTATTTTTATTACGTTTTTTAAATTTTTGTTTATCTTATTTTAGAGAGTGGGGAGGGTAGGAGGGAGAAAGAGAGGGAAACACGAATCAGTCACCTCTCACATGCCACCTACTGGGGACCTGGCCCACAACCCAGGCGTGGGCCCTGAATGGGTATCAAACTGGTGACCTTTTGGTTCATAGGCCGGCGCTCAATCCACTGAGCCACACCAGCTGGGGATATATTCGTTACATTTTTTAAAGTTTTAATAGGTGATACCTTCATACAGTTCAATATTTAAAGAACCAAAAAAGGGTATACAGTGAAACATTCTTTCCACTGCTGGCCCCAGCTAAACAAATTCTACACGTATACAAACATACTCTCTTTTTGTACACCAAGTATAGCATGCTATCACACTGTTATGCACCTTACTGTGCACTTGACAATATATATCGATGGTTATTGTATCAGTACATAAAGAGTGTCATCGTCCTTTTTTGGCACTGCATCGTATTGCACTGTGTGGATGTGCCACAGTTTATTTAATGCCTGTGGGTGAGCATGTAGGCGGCTGGTACTGTTTGGTTCTAAAAACACTGCCGTACTGGATAATATTGTATACAGTTTATAATGGACCTTTGGGGACTATCTAAAGCAGGGGTGTCAAACTCATTTTCACAGGGGGCCACATCAGCCTCATGGTTTCCTTCGAGGCCGCGAAATAATTTTAGGACTGTATAAATGTAACTTACTCCTTAACTGTTAAGGAGTTGAAATTGTATCCAGCCCTTTGAAGGCAACCGTGAGGCTAATGTGGCCCCCGGGGAAAATGAGTTTGACACCCCTGATCTAAAGCATACGATTCTCAAAGTGGATTTATGCCAAATTGCTCCTTCCGGCTGTTGCGCCGGCCTGTGCTCCCCCTGGCAGGGTATGGACGTGCCTGTTTCAGAACACCCTCGTCAACAGCCTGTTATGAGACTTTCGGGTCTTTGCTAATTTGATCATCAAAAATTAATGTCTCAGTGTAGTTTTAATTTGAATTGTTTTCTAGTGTGAGTAGGGCTGAGCTGCTTTCACGGGCCTGGCAGCCATCTGAGTCTTGTCTTCTAGGCCTTGCCTGACCACGTTCTTTGCCCATATTTCTCTTGCTCTGCTGGTCTGTTCCCTTCTGGTTTGTAGGAGCTCAGATGTTAAGGGAAATTAGCCTGTGGTCTGTAATAGAGCTGCATATATTTCCATCCAGTTTGTCATTTGTTTTTCAACTTTGCCTAGGGTCTTTGCCACGCAGAAAATTTTAGTATTATAAGATTGAATACGTTCATCTTTTCTTTCATGGTTCTGGATTTAATGTCATAACTAGAAATGCCTTCCCCACTCTGAGGTGACTAAGTCTCTTTTAGTTTCCTCTAAAAGAGGGAACAGTTGTATTTTATACACTTTCATATTACATCTACTTGGGATTTATCCTGGTCGGGTGTAAGAAATAAATTTAACTTTGATTTTTTTCCCATTTGATTGACTTTAATTTTGTGCTATTTCGTGGCGATGCCCCTTCTTGTTTTGCAACACTAAAGGGATTGCCAATAGTCTCCATAAAAGACTAAAAATCTAAGTTTTCATTGGCTTTAACTAGCAAAACAATAACTCACAAAGTTTCTGAACTTACCCCAGGCCATGATCTATTGTGGAGACTGGGGAAATGATGAAGTAAAAGACCTTGAAATCAGACAAAGAATAATGTTTGTTGCATTTCATCATCATTGCTATTTGGAAATGTGCCTATTCAGGACAGGTACTCACAATAAAAACAATGAAAAACAATAAAATATAGCTTAAGTGATTTAAGTCACTTAAAACTGCCATGTTTAATGTTCCAATTATCCTATTAGGCTCTTTTTAGACATGGCATGATGAATATCCTGCTGCATTCTGGCTCCTGTGTGCACTGTAAGGGGCTGCTGCACCCCCAGAAGCTTAAGAGGCAGCCCACCGCGGGGTATGAAGCCCCCTCCAAGGCTTCCCATGGAAAGGGGAGCTCAGCAGCAAAGACAGAACAAAGACAGATGTTGGTTCCTTAAGCTGTGGGTTTGGGAGGTTGGCCTGGCCAAATCCAGATACCCAGGGACTCTCTACTCAACTCTCTGCCGCTGCAAGGAGAATGTCATTTGTGTTGATTCTCTAGGAAGATAGAAACTAACGTCTACCCACAGCAAAAGGGTGTCATGGTCACTGCTGAGTAAAAATCCTTTGACGAGAACAGACTTCTGCTGGCACACTGTCAAATTGCATTATGGTTATTTGTTTACTTCTGCGTCTTTCCCAGGAGACTGGTTGTCCTTTGAGTCCAGAAGCTCTTTGTCTTCTCTGAACGGTGATGGTGTACCACACTCACCCCACTCTATGGGAGTGTGCCTGTTGCGTGCTTTTCGTCTTACGTGGGCAGTCTCCTTATATATCCCGCTCTTCAACACTCACCAGTTCTTGAAGAGCTTTCAAGTGTCAGCCACTGAATTAAAAAGTGCTTCACATACATTACCTTTTACTCTTCTCACAACAGCTCTGTGAGGTACATACTCTAGTTTCCCTCATTGTTATAGTGAGAAAACTAAGGAACAGAGAGGTTAAGTAACTTGCCCAAAGCCACACAGATAATATATGGTGGAGTCAAGATTCAAATCCTAGATGGTCTAACTCCAGTGCCCTCTGCTCTTAACAGCTACGTCACATTCTTATTGCTCCTCAACCTGTTGGGGAGAAAAAAAACATCACTGTAAAACAAGAACTTAGAATTTCGTATTTCAGAACAGTGTCTTGGTATATCCCAGGGGACATGGGATTGCTGTTGTTGTTTGGTGATCACTGTTGTTTGTCTAAGATAGAAACTTTGATGTCCCTGTTCGAGGAATTCCTCTCTCACCCTACCCAGGCCAGGGGAAGAAGAGAGTGAAGGCCAAATTGTTTTATATAAGGAAGAAATAGGAATATGTGGGTTTTCAGCAGGCCATTCAGGCGACAGCCTAAGGGACAGCAGGGGTGAGGTGTGAAGGGGTGAGGAACTCTGGCAGTTGGGTGGGACAGCTACACCCAAAGCAAGATCATGGCCAATGAGAAATTTCTTCTAGTGAGTAAGACAAGGAATTCACAAATAATCATGAACAACGGTGCAATAGTTGTGATAATTGGCAACTCACCATAAGCACAAGCATACGTAAGAGGTGTTTGGCCAGGATCTGCAGGGAGGGAGAAAGAGGAATGATACCCGCCCTGGAGCCGAGCAGTCCTGGGCAGAGGGTAGTAGATGCCAGAGGGTAGCTGAAAGCAACAGTTTGGAACTGGCAGTAGCAGTGAAAAAGCAAATAGTATCAACAGCCCACCGCTAAAACAAAAGCCACCTGGAAACCTACAGGAAATACCAGGAGTCACTTTCCACTGAGGACTGGGGACTTGAGCAAAAGCTGAAGGACAGAGGGATGGCTGAGGGACAGTAAACATTTTCTCCTCTTCTATGATTGAATCAGCTGCATTAGATATACATTTCTACCAACATGCTTATCATTTTAGTGTCGCTGTAGACCAGGGTTCTTTAACCTCAACCCTGTTGACATTTGTGGGTGAACAGTTCTTTGTTGTGGGGCGCTGTCTTGTGCATTGTAAGATGCTAAGCAGCATCTATAGCCCTGGCTGGTGTGGCTCAGTGGATTGAGCACTGGTCTGCGAACCACAAGGTTGCCAGTTCGATTCCCAGTCAGAGCACACGCCTGGGTTGTGAGCCAGGTCCCCAGCTGAGGGCGTGTGAGAGGCAACTTATTGATATGTCTCTCACACACTGATGTTTCCCTCTCTCTCTCCCTCCCCTCCCCTCTCTCTAAAAAAAAAAAAATACAATCACTTTTTTAAAGCAGCATCTCCAAATGCTAATAGCAGTGGCATACCAGTCCCCAACAATAAAAAAAAATGTCTCCAGACATTGCCAAACGTTCCTTGGGGAGACAAAAATCACACCAGCACTATTTTGTGTAAAAACAGCTCCCCAGTGTATTTCGAGTGTTTCTACTAAGTCCCACTAAGTCTACTAAGTTTACTAAGCACTTTAAGAATGTTTACATTATATTTGCACAATAATAGAGTTTATCGTTTTCTATAGCCTGTGTTACAGACATAGTAATAATACTACCATTAAAAGAAAGAACACTGTAGTTCTAAGATTATGTACAAATAAGAATGGAGTTGGTTATACGAGTTTCCCCTATAAGCAAAAGTCCATTAGCTTAGTAGGTTAGGGTTCAGGACCCAGCTTGGACACGGAGCAGTGGCTCAAAGGAAGTGAACTGTGCCCTACATGTCAGATCTGTTGGGAAGGCTGATGATGAGCCACAGTGATTCATCACTTCTGTCTTTTGGAGAAATTCAAGCCAGATGACATTCACATAGGCAAAGCACTCTTGTAGCAGAACCCAGAATTGAACTTTGGTGAACCCCAGTTCTTTGCAGGGACATAAAGCAAGCATAATAATTTATAACCACGTCAACCCTTATTGTCTCCCCCAGGCATGGGCTATCTTTGCTACTGCATAGATGAATCTGATATGTGTGATTTCCCAACGATCTGGCTGCCATTTGATCCATTCTCTTTGCTCTAAAGGCACATTTGAATACAAGAAAACGAGAGAGAGATCATCTCCTCTGATTTATGTCTCTAAAATACATCACTGTCAGATCTAATGTTTTTGTTAATGACATGATTCTGTGGCATATCTCACAGCCCATCACCACGCAATGATTTAGAGCATCTGGTTTATTGTGCAGGATACAAAATTGGGACTCAGACAGGATTCGTTTCTAGATCGCAATGGATGGACTATTGCTTCAGAAAGCGAGCCTATTTCTTCATCTGTAGGTACTAAAATAACAACAAAATCACACCTTTATCTTGAGAGGATTAAACAAGATTTAAAACAATCTTCTAGAAATTACTAAACTGGTGTCAACCATTGTCATTCCCCCCTACCACCATCAGTACCTTTGCACAGATCACTACATCCATAAGACAGCCTGGCTTATGTAGTGTGCCTGGCTTTTTCCTGCTCCAAGCCCACAGAAAAACCTCCTCGGTAGTGTGGTACCTATGTTATTTTCTTAAGGTGAACAAATCATTCCTCTAATTGGGGTGAGCTGATATGTTTTTCCAACCCAAATGTCAGGTCGGCTTAAGCAACTGCTCAAGGAAAAGGATTAGCTCAGCTCCTATTTCTTGCTGCTCCTGCAGAGTACCAGAGCAGCTGAGAGCCAAGATTCCCCGACACCAGGTCCTTTCTCAGCATTATAGGCCGATATCCTGGGACCTGACACTAACCATTAGGAATTTCTTAAGCAGCAGAAGGCTGAGAAGGCAACTGCCAATGCTAAGGAAACATGTTAAAACTCTTTTTTTTTTTACAGTAAAAGTCACGAAGATGGATGAGTATGCCGAGTTGACTCATACCCCTCAATTTAGAGTAGCCACCCTGCTGGTGACACTCATCTTGATGATGCTGAACAGGTGACCTATTCTGTCAGTAGTGGGATCAAGAAAGGTTGGAACACAATGTGTACCATTATGTCATCTATGGGGGGAAAATGTTGACTAAGACTCCAGATCCCAGAGGTTTAAATTAATAGGAAAATGTGATTCAATAGTAGTCATTAAACAAATGGAAAGGAAACAAGGAGTTGGAGTGATATGGGTGGGGAGCATAGGCAGGAAGCACAAAGGAAAATGCCCAGCAGGCTTGCAATGGGCGCTCGTGCAAGTCAAGACTAAATTAGCAAGGATGCTGAAACAGGCTCAGCCACAGATACAGAGGCTGGGAGCTACCTCCACAGTCTTTCTGAGCGTGCTCTCTTATCAAGCAAACTCCACTTCCTTTTTTTATCCCCTGCCTTCTCAGTGCTCACGAGCTGTTCTACTAGCGGCTTCCCCTGCAGGAATGAGAAGCTCAACTATCCCTGCTTGGGGAGGAAGAGGGTGAGGAAGATATTGCAGACTATCTTATCCTCTTCTCTCCACCCCCATGAACTTTGCCCACTCCTTATGCCCCAGATTTGCTTTTCTTTGCTTAAAAAAAATTCAAGCCATCCCCCAAAGCTCACCTCTTCCATGAAACCTTCCTTGCCCTCTTGCATATGAATTTTTTCTTAACATGCACAGCTTATACCTAGCACGGTTCATGAACACAGAGACATATTTTTCTCTGTCTCATGTGTGCTGACCTTTGCTTCCTAAATAGGTTATGAGAACCTTAAACACAGGAACCTCGTCTTAAACCTCCTGAAATAACATGCCTGATTCTCTGATTGGGGAGTTAGCCCAGCTGACGCTCTACAGTATCTCTATGGTATGGGAGAATTGGAGGAGCCCTAAGTTGTTCCCTCAATAGGACAGAACCAAATCAGCCTTGCTGTTGGGACTGCACAAATATTCCTCCTGGTTCTAACGGCAGCCTGCATCTGGGTCCCTTTTTGGTGACCCTTGCTGTATCCCGTTTGTTCTGGATTGGGTGCTATGCTCCCACTCCTGTCATCCTCCTAAAGACCCATCCCCCACCCCTGAACCATGCTGTCAAGGCACAGTCCCTGGTACCCACTACCTGGAGCAGCTCATTGGGAGTTCAGACGGCTCAGACCTCTCTGCCCACTGGCAGTGCATGTCTCACCCTCGCTGGCACTGCCCAGCCAGTCCGCTTCTCAGTCTGACCTTTCTGCCAGGACATAGGAATGCCTGCCTTGCTCCAGGGTTTCTGGATGGTCTCTGAGTCTTTTCCAGTCTGCCATCAACAGAGCCATCATTTTGAGGTTAGGTTACACATATATGTTTATATTTACCTCCATGTTGGAGACAAAAAGACACACACACACACACACACTCATCCTCACGAATTCATTCATCAGTTGAGATTTCCACTACCTCTTCCTCAAAAGGGAGAGTATGAATTTATCATCATTTCTAAGCCTTCCATTGTCTAAGTTGGAATTTTCTTTAAATCAAAGGGGTGTTTAGAGCTCCCTGACTCTTACCCTCTCATTTGACTCCTAGCCTCTATTTTACACAGCCCTATGTTTATGCTTCTATTTAGAAGCAAGAGGCATAGGATTTTTGTTAATGATCACTTTAACAAGGAATTCTCTTTCTCCATTAGTGAGTTGCCATGGAGCTAGAAGACGTTATAGAAGGTCCCCACTCAGTAATCAGTTACCATCAAAATGCATCTATACATTGCTAGGATGAGATCATTTCCTTCTCTGCCTCCGAAAGGAAACACGCACACCACAGAAGCACACACCACTCACTCGCACTCACATTCCCAGTGCGATCACTTTCTGTCTGGAACAAGCAAAATGCCTCCGGGCTGGAATGACAGCTTCATTTTATTGACGCTGAAAGAGGAGAGCGATAAAGCAAGTCTCGGCAGGCATAGCAGAAGTGCACTGCTTTCGTGATTCATATTTCAAAAATGATGCTGTGAGACCCACAATGCAAAGCAGAGTTTGCTCTGGGTTCGCAAAAGTGTAGTTAAGAGCAGTCACCTCAGCTGTGCCTTTCAAGCTTTGGAGGAAGAAACACCGCTACCAATTTTGCCTGAGGTTGCAGTGGGCACTTGAATTTTCCCACAGCCATGCCCTCACTGTGCTCTATGCTGTGAGCAGGCTAAGGAAATCGTGGTATTTCTTACGTGGTGATCTAGCTATTGCTCTGAAAGTACTAAGGAGACTTGCAGTGTAAACAGTATTGCCAGGATCATGTCCGGCCGAGCCCCACCTCTTAATGGCAGGCTTTCTTTGGGCAACACTCTCCAAACTCAGAAGCTCCAGTGTTTGCGTGTTGCTCCTCTCTCTGATTTGCTTTGAGAAGGTAATCTTCCCACTCTGGAAAACCCCTGGGAATTCCTGCCCCTGCAGGTTTCTAGCAACTTGTTTCCCACTTCCTACTTTGACTTGTCTTCTCTGTAGACCCAAGTAAGAAAAGCCATGCTGGGTTAACATTTTATGGGCCAGGTAACTATAGGACAGTGTCATTGGGAGGAAAATAGGATGGAGCTTGGAAAAGAAGGGAGTTCAGTTCTGGGACTTGAGACAGATCTTTGGCTTCAAGGTATTACAAACTCTACTTCTTAAAAATGCAGGCACTCGTATTTATTAGCTCATATCTCCTAGAGAGCATTGGGAGTTCCCTGCGTAGCTGCTGCCTTCGTGTATGCACTATGGCGCCTGGAGCTTTACTCCTGGACACTGGTTATGAGCCAGTTAAAAAACCCCGAATGACCTATGTATCAGTTGCTATTTTACTTTTTTAGTTTGCACGACAAACAGGCAAAGGGGCTTACCTCGATTTGCTATAATCTCCCCCAGGACAGTTCATTTTTATTTTGAAACCATTGTCAGTAAATTTTAATACTAAAGGAGAGGCTTATAACAAATGAATAGAAATGAAAGCAGAAATGAGGCAGTTTATATAGTCTCAATTTCTTTTTTTTTTGTCACATCTAACATTCTTTTTTTTAATTTTTTTACATTTTTAAGTATATTTTATTGATTATGCTATTACTGTTATCCCAATTTCCCCCCTTTGCCCTACTCTGCCTGGTAACCCCCTTCCCTCCAGCAATCCCCCACTTAATTCATGCCCAAGGGTTGTGCATATATGTTCTCTGGCTTCTCCATTTTCTATACTATTCTTAACATACCCCTGTCTATTTTGTTTTTTTTTAAAGATTTTATTTATTTATCTTTAGAGGGGAAGGGAAGGAGAGAGGGAGAGAAATATTAATGTATGGTTGCCTCTTGTGCATCCCCTGCTGGGAACTGGCCTGCAACCCAGGCATGTGCCCTGACTGGGAATCGAACTGCGATTGTTTGGTTCGCAGGCCCACGCTCAATCCACTGAGCTACACCAGCCAGGGCCCCCCTGTCTATTTTGTATCTATCCAATTATGCTTCTAAATCCCTATACCTTTCCCCCCATTCTCCCCTTCACCCTCCCAGCCGATAACTTACCATATGATCTCCATACCTATGATCCTGTTCCTGTTCTAGCTGTTTGCTTAGCTTGTCTTTGTTTTTTGTTTTTTAGATCCAGTTGTTGATAGTTCTGAGTGTGTTGTCATTTTAATGTTCATAGTTTTTATTCTTTTTCCTAAATAAGTCCCTTTAACATTTCATATAATAAGGGCTTGGTAGTGATGAACTCCTTTAGCTTTACCTTGTCTGGGAAGCACTTTATCTGCTTTTCCATTCTAAATGACAGCTTTGCTGGGTAGAGTAATCTAGGTAGTAGGTCCTTGCTTTTCATCACTTTATATACTTCTTGCCTGCAAGGTTTCTTTTGAGAAACCAGCTGAGAGTCTTATGGGAACTCCTTTGGCTATAACTTGGTGCTTTTCTCTTTCTGCTTTTAAGATTCTCTGTGTATTTTTAGACTTCGGCATTTTAATTATGATGATTCTTGGTATGTTCCTCTTTGGGTCCAACTTGTTTGGGACTCTCCATGCTTCCTGGACTTGCATGTCTAATTCCTTTGCCATATTGGGGAAGTTTTCTTTCATTATTTTTTTAAATAACCTTTCAGTTTCTTGCTCTTCCTCCTCTCCTTCTGGCATTCCTATGATTCAGATGTTGGCCCTTTTGCAGGTGTCCAAGAGTCTTCTTAAACTCTCCTAGTTTTTCTGAATTCTTGTTTCTTCATTTTGTTTTGGTTGAATGTTTATTTCTTCCTTATGTTCCAGATAGTTGATTTGAATCCCAGCTTCCTTCCCGTCAGTGTTGGTTTCCTGTGGATTTTCCTTTATTTCATTTAGTGTAGCCTTCATGTCTTCCCTTATGCTTTTGCTGTATTCAATGAGCTCTCTGAACACTATGCTCACCAGTGTTTTGAACTCTGTGTCTGCAAAGTTGGCTATCTTCACATTGCTTAGTTCTTCTTCTGGGATTCTGTTCTGTTCCTTCATTTGGGCCATATTTCTCTGTCTCAATTTGGCAGCCTTCCTGTATGTATAATAGGTAGAGCCACTTTGATTCCCTATCTTATAGTGCACCTATTAAATTGGAGCCTTAGGTATTCCCCAGGGTGGGCAGCCTGCTTCACTACTTTATGGCTCTGTGTGGGGGGAGGGGTCAACGAGGGGACAGTGGCATTTCTGGCTGACTTCTGGGGACTCAACTAGCACTCACCCCATTTCCAGTCATTTCACCTACTTCCCATATGCAACTGGTACCCCTTCAGCTGCTGTCCTGGTTGTGGTTCCCAGAGTGGGTGGGTTTGCGCATGTTCCAGGGACTCCTGAGAAACTGGCAGTTTCTTCTGCCATACCAGCCCCCATTGGTTTTTACAGCCAGAAGTTATGAGGCTGTATTTTTCCCAGTGCTGGAACCCTGAGCTGTGCAGTCTAGCCTGGGGCTCAGATCGCTTTCTCACAAGGCATCCTCTGATTTTTATCTACCACATGTGAAGGTGGGGCTGTCTGTTACACTGGCCACTGCCTCCACTGGCTTGCTGCTGCCACACCGCATCTTCTCAGCCCTGGCTCCCCAGCTCCACCCCTCCTACCCGCCGGGATGATTATGGCTTCTTTAAATCCTTGGTTATTGGACTTCCATACAGTTCAGTTTTCTGCCAGTTCTGGCTGGTTTTCATTTTGAAATTAGCTGTAATCCTTCTTATGGCTGTACAAGGAGGCGAAGTGTGTCTACCTATGCCTCCATCTTGACTGGAAGTCAGTCTCAGTTTCTATGACTCTAAAAACACTGATCAATCAACAATTCAGCTCACCCAAGAGAATGGAAACACTTTGGCATAGGCAGAATTCTCAGAAGGCTCCCAAGACTTCTGGCTCCTGGTATACTCAAAGCCTTCTCTTGGTTATTCAAACACTAACGTACATCCTGCTGTGAAGAAATTTTGCAGATGTAATTTAGTTCCCAAATCAGGTAGGGGGATTGTCTGGGTGGTCATGACCTAATTACGTGGCCCTTTAAATCTGGATCTGGAGGTCAGAGACAGAAGGAGCCCAAGAGATCTGAAGTATGAGGAGTCAACCTGAGGGAGATTCTCTGTTGCTGGCTTTGAGAGTGGAAGGGCCAGGTGGCAAGAATTGTATCTCTAAGAACTGAGAGTGGGCCCAGTTCACAGGCAGCCAGGAAACAGGGACATTAGTCCACTAGCTAAAGAAACTGAATTCTATGTCAACCTGAATGCACTTGGACAAGAGCCCTGAGCTCCAGATGAGAGCTCAGCCCAGCAGACACCTTGACTCAGACTTCTGAGAACATGAGCACAGAGTCAGGCTGTTCCCAGAGGCCTGAGCCACTGTGAGATCATAAACAGGCATTGTTTTCAGGTGCTAACTTTGTAGTAATTTGTTACTCATCATAGAAAATGAATATATACTACATAAGTGCTTTAAAAGCTTCTTATCCGAGATGAAAATCCAACCTCCTCTGAAGAGAAAACTACCAACTATTGTAAACCAAATCTGTCAGGCAGGCTCCTTGCTGCTGAAAATACCAATGGTAGACAAAGAGCCTGGGAGCTGGTAGAAATGCAGCATCTCAGCCCTCATCCAGATCTTCTCAATCAAAATCTTCACTTTAACAAATCTGCTGGTGACTCATATGCACGTGAAAGTGTGAGAAGCACTGGTTTGCATTCTAATTCCGATCTGGAGGTCTGGAATCAGTAAAATCTGGATTCCCAACCTGGTTCAACAGTGCTCCTAGCTGTGTGGTCTTGGCCACGTTGCTTAACCTCTCTGAGCCTCTATTAATCTATAAAATGGAACAAACAATAGTACCAACCTCATAGGGTTGTGGTGAAGCTTAAATGGGACAGGATATAAAATGCTTTAGCCCAGTGTCTAGCATGCAGTAAGGGCTTAATGAGTGTTGGTTGTTATTGGATGGGGCACCAAGAGCTGGGCGATTCAAATGTAAAGTGGGCAAACCACATCAGCTGGAAACATGCAGGAGCACTGCGGTCAATGAATGTCCTTGTCTGATGAAATGTATTGTCACAGACTCCTCGGAGGCTACGGAAGGTCATAACCTTGATTTTCTACCCCAGTGAGTATGCCCTGACACCAGGCTGGGTTGGTCATGCCTTCCCATCACGAGCACCATCTTGTGTAACCACCTGTGTCACCCCTTCCCTCCCCCGGGATCCCCACTGCCCCATAGGCCCCATTTCCCCTGCCAGCATTAACCTATTAATCTCCACCTCACTTAGCTAATTAGATCTGGCGAGAAACCATAGAGACAGTGTTGGAAACCCCAAGCAGGTGGTGTCCCTGGATATCAATGACAGCTCACCCCACAGAAAAGACAAATGGTTATGCCAGGGGCAGAGCATAGGCAGTGTGGCTGGTTTAACAGAAATCTAAGGTTCTTTCTATTTTTGTTGGAGGGAATAATGGCAATGATGACAATGGTGATAGCAGCCCCAGGAATAAGAACAAATGACCATACTGACAATTACAAATGGCCAAACGTAAGTGAGAGGAGTCATTTGTGATCAGTTCTGGGGAGGCCCAGCTCCCCCTCCTGGTTTCTCTGTTCTTGGCAAACGCTCCTCTCACGTGCTTTATCTTCTCAGCTGAGCCGAAGAAATTTCTGTGGTTCAATATAAATAATGAGTATGATGTTAATAAAGAGAGCTCTCATTTGCTGAGTGCTCCGAGAGTGCCAAGTACTTTTCATGAATTATTTATGCACCTGATAACAACCCTTTATGGGAGACATTGTTATGTTTCTTTTTAGACAAGGAAAAGGAGGCTCAGAGAGGTGAAGTGGCTTGCCCAAGTTTACACAGCAGATAAGTAGTCATCCTTGGATTCAAACCTGGGTCTGCTCGACTCTAAGGCCTGTGCTCTCTTTACTGTGTCTCTGCCACATAGCTGTGGTCCTGACTCCTGGCCTAGACTCTGTACTTGGGCCTTTGATGCTACTCTCTAGTCAGGCCCTGAATTGCTTTTCTCCTGTCCTTCCCAGGTGTGCACCACCTCTGTGTCCTGTCTTCTCTGCTCAGGTGCTCACCTGTCTTGGCCCCTGTAAACATACAGCACTCACCTACTTCTTGTTGGTTCACATGGTTCCCTCCAGGGTTTTCCTCATCTCAGTGCTCATAGGTGTGTTGGCTGGGCCTGAGCAACGAGACACCTGACACTGGGCTTGACACTCCTAGGCTCTGGATTGCTGTCCCTCCCTCCAGAACTGCCTCACATGTAGAATCTCTTATATCCTCCAGCCTAGTCCATGACTACACGAGAGTGTTTCCCGGATGTTCCAGGTGTTAGAGTAATTAAACAAGAGGTGGCTCTGATGCCTTGCTAGCCCACGTAGGCAAACCAAAGGCCTAAGCCAGAGACAGTGCACTCCAATCCAGGACAACGAAACTTAAGAACAACTAATCACAAATAGCCAACTAGGCTATTTGTTGGCTTTCCCATATAAAACAACTGCTTGAGCTATAGCCAATCAAGTAATTTCCTAGCAGGTAGTAGATACTTAGTAAGTATTTTTTAAATAACTAATTAAAAATGTCAATAATGCCAGTAGTGGGCTGGGGGGCTAGGTGAAAAAGGTGAAGGCAGTAAGAAGTACAAATTGGTAGTTACAAAGGAGTCACCGGGCTGTGAAGTACAGCGTAGGGAATACAGTCGATAATACTGTAATGACTATGTATGGTGTTGGATGGGTACTTGAAATATGGGGGGTGATTGCTTTGTAAAGTATATGATTGTCTAACCACCATGCTGTATGCCTGAAATTAATACACAAAAATAGCGAATGTCAACCGCAATTTAAAACTAAGATAAAATAAATAACGTCAGTATTGACAGAAGGGAGTTGTGGGAGGCGATATGGCGATGCAGGTGCCTTCACAGCTATGAGGCTGCGTAAGCCGTTTCCAGATTAACATCAGAGTCAAGCTGGGTATTGGTAGGGGTCACTCTCCCTGTGTGCTTAGGGTCTGGCAACCTGAAATGACACGCCATGTTGTGTGGCGGTGGCAGTGCACCGTGCTTGGAATTTGGGTCCTGAAGTCAACAGGAAGAGCAGAAATCACACATGGACAGATAATTTCCCTGAGACGCTCTTAAATCACTCGTACGGTGCAGGTTACATGGTTTCACGCGTTCTGTGCCATCCCTCGTAAGTTCCGCACAGCCAGTTTTTCCCCAGAGTTGGAACAGATGGCCATGGCTGTTTCCTTGGTGGAGCACCAGATGAAGAAGTTGGCTTGAATTGAAGGGCCATATTGTCGGGGGGGAAATTACACATATATGTGTATATTCATCCGTATCATTTCCTTTTGTCGAACGCGCAGTTGACTTCAAGCAACTTAAATATGAATGTACGTAACTCCACTGTGCTCTTCGACCCTCGGTGTTGTTGGGTGCTCTTTACTGTTTCCCATGGAGACAGGAGTAAAGGAGGTAAAAAATTACCCTTTGGAGGCACTGCAGTAGTTGGCATGACCAACTAGGAGAATGTAACTGATTTTCTAAATTAAAAAAAAAAAGGCTTGTATCTAAATTGTCTACAGGCTCTAAATCTCTACAAAAGAAATAATAAAGAGCATGTGTGGAGTGCCCACTGTGTACTGGATACTAAGTTCTTTATGTCTATCATCTCATTGAACTGCCTCACAGCAACCCTTTGACGAAGGTTCGGCGATTCCTGGGACCCTGCTGTGATTCTTCACAACGGCCAGGCATGGCCTCAGGCTCCACCCACTGTCTGAAGGAGCAAGCTTAGCTGTAACCAGTGCTGGAGACACCCTGAGACCGGGGCAAGATACAAATATTTCTGTCTTTTTCTCTTGGGCTCTGTGTCTTTCAGTCCATACCAAGTCAGCCTTGCAGCAGTGTTTGGAAACCTTTGGAACATGTTCTCTACTTAGCATCCTATTTTCTACACTGAATCAATTCTTTGCTTCAAGCTGCTGCCAGGGACAGGACTACTGATATGGCACCATCCCTGAATACCAGCACCACGGGAACATTCCTTCTTGTTCATGGTTTATGCCTCTCCATATATTTTCCCTTAGTTTCTTTAGGTATCACGGTCTCTTCCACATCTCCCCCAAACATATTTAATATTGATCATAAGCCTGAGCTATGTTGCCAATCTATCTCAACCTTTTAGCATTTTTCCTTCCTTTCTTCTCTATCCCCTCTTCCTTAGGACCCCAGCCTTGCCCTACCACCGGACATCATGTTTGATCTGGGGACAAAGAACCCTCCATGGTCACAGTGGTGAAGATGGGGAAGAAGCAAGGGGGAGGAGGCAGAGATGTGGTGATTCTGCAGCTCACATTAATAGATGATGATTGTGGTGCTTGGGACTTGAAGTAGCTTTTCCCATGGTACCCAACTAGTAAGTAGCAGTGCTGGGTATTGAACCTTGGTGAGTACAGCTCCCAAACCCCTACTGTTTCCATTACGCCACGCTACTTACCATAAGCAGCAAAATCCCATTAAATGCGGGTTTGGGGCAATGATAGGCAGGCTTTGTGTGAATAGGTTGAATCATGTATGATTCACTACATGGGTCTGCTAGTGTGACTGTTTACAGAACTCTGCCCATGCTGTTCTGGAATAGCTGTAGGGTTCAATTGCCCGCCACCAAGAAGCTTGACTCCCAATGCAAGAGTCTGGTGAAAAAGGAAAGGGGTTGTTTACTTAAAGGTTATACAGATTTAGAATAATGGTGGATTTCTGCCATTAAGTCCCACTCCCTCTGAAACACCCAAAAACACATAGTCCCGCTTCCCTTTGCCAAACCAGAGCAGTTTCAGAATAACCCCAGTGAGAGGTACCATCCTTCAGAAAAGCAGAAGTCTGCAGATCAGCATTCCCAGTCACAGTGCGGCTCCAAGCATCTCTCACGAACCCAGGTGGCTAGGCAGGTCCCCACACAGCTGCATCAGGTGTGCCACTGTCTTCTCCAGGCCACTTCCCAGTGGCCCCCCCTGCTTTCTTACTGCAGACCTCACTGCATGCTCTTACTCCAAACTGCGTGGCACCCCTTATGCACCAGACCTCATGGCTGACTGGACCCCGTTCTACACCCTTTCAGGCTGCGCGGCTGCTTCCTCTCTCTCAGCCCATGTGGCTTCACCCTTCTCTCTCAGCCCACCCTCATTTTAAGTGCTCAGCCCAGGATTTCCTATGTGACCTCATATCTGGCTCCTCCTGTGATGTGTCACTTTTGCCAGTTCCCTCATATCTTTTACCGTCTTTC